>CAUYLG010077699.1:0-103375 GCA_963573385.1 Cacajao melanocephalus
TCACCTTCTGGGTTTGATTCTCCTGCCTCAGCATCCCGAGTTGCTAGGACTACAGGTATATGCCACCATGCCCAGCAATTTTTTTTTTTTGTATTTTTAGTAGAGACGGGGTTTCGCCATGTTGGTGAGGCTGGTGTTGAACTCCTGTCCTCAAGTGATCCGCCCGCCTTGGCCTCCCATAGGTGTGAATCACCGCACCCGGCAGCTGTCTCCTTTATGTTTCTGTTCCTGCCTTTCTCCTCTGTGTCCCCTTCTCAGGTCTTCCCTCCCCACTCTGCCCAGCTTCTTTTCACATGGCAGGTGAAGTCAGCTGGTCAGGGTGGCATCAGCTGCAGAGCAGCCCCCTACATTGGGGCCCCCGGCTTCCCTTTTCTTGGCTACCTCCTCTTCTCCAGGCTGTGCTGAGTGTACTAGGGCCAGGGGCTCCCATCTCCTTCCCCCGTCCTAGAAGTCTGAACACGTATCTTCTGGCCCTACTCCTGTCCCTGTGATCTTTTCTGGCTGGCTTAGGTGTGCTTTGGGAGAGGCTTTCTGGATGCTGAAGCAGCACCATCTGCTATTGGGAAATGAGCTTAGGGAGGGCCTGCTTTGGTTTGAGGGCCCAGCTCCAAAGCCTTAGTGGGGCCAGCTCAGCTCCCCAGAGCTTTGAGATAGCCGGAGAGAACTGAAGAGCATTATGACCAGTGACTGCCTGAGGACCGCATGAGGGTAGTGGTCTGGAAGGGGTTTCTAGGGGTTCTTGATAAATAATCTTAATGTCAATTTCTTCCGGGGAAAAACAATAACCCTGCACAGCACCAGAGCTCTTGAGGCAGTCTCACAACCGTGGCTGCTGTCAGTTCAGAGCTCAGACTGACCCGATCCACCTTTGGAAGCAGAACTCCCACCTGGGCTTCCCTAGAGTTACAAGGTTGGGCAGAGGCCAGAGGCAGATCCCGCAAAGCTGCAGAGCGAAAAGCAGACTCGCCCTGGAGGTCCCACTGGAGTTGCCGTGATGAGGCCAGGACCACAACTTGAGCGTCCTCAGAATGATGCTGAGACCAGCCAGAGCTGCCTGGAGCTTATCAGCGTCCAGAGGACTCACCCCAGACAACATAACCTCAGCGTGACCACAGCATAGGACCCAAGTCGCACCTGCCACAACAATGGGACCACATAAGCTTGCCTCGATCCCAGTTGGGTTCCTCTACACAACAGCAGCGTTGCTCTGGAGTCAGTCCCAGGGACACCCTAGAGCTCTTCAGTGCCACAGACGGCCTCATGCCTGCCTCCCCTGGGCCCTGGCTGGGACCAAGACTCGCTATATGTGACCAAGGATACAGGGTAAATTCAGATGTAGGACCTGAGTCCAGGTTTCAGTAACGAACCTAAAGTTGCTGGAACAGATCTAGCACCCCCTGCAGCCCCTCACCAGACTGCCGGGATCCCAGACAGTGGAATCATCACGGCTGAGAAGCCCATGGCTCTTTCTAAGAGCAGCTGGCTCCTCTGGGGAAGCTGGGCTGGGGCTGTGTCCTTAACTGGACTGGAACCAGGTTAGAGCAAGGGTACGCACCTGAGGTGAGGGGTCAGTCTCTAGACTGGCCAGGGCTCCCCAAACTGCCCCAACAGGGAAGTGAACCTGGGAGTTTGCCTTAGGACGTATGAGGAGGGGCAGTTGGTTGGCAGGATCATAAGCTGTAAGGAGACCACTGGGAGTCAGGGTTGTGAGACAAGATGGGCTATGAACAAGCAGAAACTACGAAGGGCAGGTGAGCAGGAGCTGTGAGGCCAAGCAGAGATAGCAGAACACCGAGGGCGGCACTGGCAGACCTGGGAGCCGGTGAGTTGCACGGAGGGTGGGGAGCCCGAGAGAGCGTCTCAGGCTCTGGCTGCAGGTGGTTGGGGTGGCCGGGAACAAGACTGGCTGCCCGGGACATCTGGATTCTAGCTTTTCTCAGCTCTGTGTGGTGGGAATGCCACCTGTTCTGTGGTTCTGGTTCTTACTGGAATGTTCTACCACCCTGACCGCCATGAGAATCTTTAAAGTCACTGGAGCAGTAGCGGCACCCAGATCACCTCGGAATTTGTTAGAAATGTAAGTTTTTGGGCTCTACCTCAGACCTCTGTTTTGAAACAAGCCTGCAGGTGGTCTTGCTGCACCCTGCGGTGTGAGAAGCATTGCTTAAGACAAGCCACCGTTGCTTGAGATAAAACTGCCTGTGGGGCCAGGACTGTCTTCAGTCCCGCCAGGTGCCACCAGTTTTCCAGGACCGGGCTCAGATCTCCAGCTCTGCCGGTCAGGAGCTGCCCCGGCGGTGAGTAGGTGTGATAATGCATTTCTCCTACTTCGCTATCCCAGTTGGCCACTCCACATCCCCTGGGGCACTTGCTGAAAATGTAGATCTCCAGGCCCCAGCAGGCCTTCTGAATCAGGATCCCTAGGGGTACAGCTGAGATTCATTTTAAAGAGCATCCCAGGTGATTCCTTATGTGCACTTGGTTCAACGAGAACTGATAAGCCCATGGCTCCTTCTAAGGGTGACTGGTCCCTGTGGGGAAATCGGGCTGAGGCTGTTCCCTGAACTGGACTGAAGCCAGGTTAGGGTGGGGGACAGGCAGGTGACATGAGGGTCAATGATGGGGAGTTTTATCATAATCCAGAGACACCTCCGAACCTGGCTTAGCCCAGGCGGCAAGGACAGCCTTACCACTACCAGGGCACTCGCTGCGAGGTGAGGGCAGAGCCAGTATCCTATGTGGAGCTTCACCTGGGCGGGAGGCCCAGGTTCACTACCACACCTGGAAGGTGCCAGGGGCTGTGTAGAAAGACCCTTATCACGAGCCTCACTAGCCTGTATGGGCCAATGCAGAGCCACACCCAGGCCTCATAACGCATCCAGGGACTCACAGAACCATCGCTGGGGTCAGCTGCAGTTATATGAGCAGACCAGAGCCTCATGCAGGGACTCCACAGAAATGCGACAGAGGAAGAAACCAGCAATGGGCCACACCCGATTTTGCTGCAAAAGAGGCAAGACTTGGTGAACCATTTCTAAAGCCAAGGCAGGGCTGCAGAGATGGACCCAGAGCTCCACCTGGGGCCTCCACAGAGATCAAGGATGGACCTGGAGTTTTCCTAGACCCGAAGTAAGAGATGAATAACTGGATGTGGGATTCCACCAGGAGTCCTCAGATCAGTTGAGAAATACAGCATCAAAATTACTAACAGATCCGCAGTGACCCCAGGGGCCTTCCCAGATGCAGGGATGGAGCCTGGGCCTCCAGAGGCTTCACCTGGATTGCTGAGCATCCCTAGACCTGCAAGTCTCCGCCACGGCTGGGAAATGGAGTCTAGCATCCCCAGGCGATTCCAGTGGGCAGCTAAGGTCGAGAACTACTCACTAGTCTAGACTTTCGCCTGGCACCTCAGTAGGAAAAGGGGCATTGATTCACAAACTATACCTGCGTACTACCAGGCTTATAGGCGGGGATTCAGAAATCACACCTGGGGTTGTGCCAGGACCAGACTCACACGTGGGTCCATGTCTTTGCTGGAGGAAATGTTCTGGAATTGCACCTGTGGCCTCAGCTGGTCTGGAGGTACGTGAGCTCCAGCACATATCTGGCCCCGTGTGCGCTTCCTCCTTCCTGTCTGACCTGGCTGCAAAATGGCCCCTGCTACCCCGGATCATTCTGGAGCTGGCTCTACCTCCCCTCTAGAAGCTGGGGCTGGGGGCTCGAAGCCCCACCTGCTTAGCCTCTCTCTTGCCTCCTGCCTCTCCCAACTGACCAGCAGCCCCTGCAGCCCCTCCACGGAATACAGAACACTGGATAACCAATGCCAGTAGGGTGACCAATTGTCCTGGGTTTGCCTGAGACTAAGGAGTTTCCCGGGGGCGTGGTGCCTTCTGTACTAAAACCAGGACAGTCCTGGGCAGACCAGAGGAGCAGTGGAAGCCTCCATGGCTGAGTCTGGGTCTGGCGGTGCTGCTCAGAGCTGGGCACCCTGGGCAGCCTTTTCATCTCTCCAAGCCCTGGTTCCTTCCTGGCAACCAGGTCCAACAACGCTTGCCTCGGTCAACTCTATACACGTGGAGATAGAGTGAAAATTTCCCACGCCTTTTACTCCCTAAGTCATTTCTCGTTCATTAATTCAACCACTATTTTATTCAGCCCCCACCTGAAGCCAGACACGGTTCACTCTGCGGCCATCAGTGACGACACGCATGCCAGCCATGTATGTGCTTTCGGAAGGGCACGATCATGCCTCCTAACAGGTGAGCTGCCAGGGACTCCCAATAGTGCCCGTCCTGCGCCATCAATGACATTCTCAACTTGTATCATCATGATATTCTGATTATGTTTCCAGCTACAGCCCATAATCTCAATCCAGGCTACACATGAGCGATGTCTGGGAACTTAGAGAAGCACTGTCGTGCAAGTCCCTCCTCAGATCCATTTAAACAGAGTGGTCTTTTTGAAAGTCCCCCAGCTGATTACAAGCACCCAGAGCCTGGAACCCCTGAGGGAGGAGCAACGTGGCTTTTGTCATTCTGGAAACGCAGGACTTCTTCTCTGCCTCTCATGCCCTCTCACGGACCCATGGTCCTGGATGCAGCTGCCTGGAGCAGCAGTGGACATGCACTAGGGGTCACCCTTCTGGGGCTCCTGGGAATACGGCAAAGTGGCACAGAGAGACCAGGCTGATGAGCTGCGTGTGCTGAGCTCTGAGTGAGAGGAAGAACTAAGAAGGAAACAGAAAGGTCTCAGAGAAAGTGGCAAGAGGTGGTAATAGAACTCAAGGGGTGGGGGCAAGGCCAGGCGGAGGCGATCCCTGGTTCAGGCCACGGAGACCCAGGCGTGTATTTTCTCTCTGGGTACCGATAACTGCTGCTGTGTTTCTTCCAGGATAATCCTCTCTTGCTGAAGCTGCTTTGAGCAAAAGGCTCCTGTTCCTTTCAAAGAAATGACTCCTGACCAAGAACACTCCCTGGAGCTGGCACCGTGCCTTAGTCGGGGCACAGGGTGGCCCTGGTTGGCTGAATGGGTGACTGGAAGCATTTGTCACCACTGCCTGGGAGCCCAGCTTATTAGCTGGTTAACAGCAAAAGCACAAAGCAGGTGGCATTGAATGTGCCACGCATGCATGGGCAACGGAGCTGGCTGGAAGGGATGGGGGGGATGGCTTTTCATGAAAGCCATCTGTGCCTCTTCAGGGAGAGCCCACAGGGCACGGCGCAGTCCTTCCATAAGGAGCCTTTTCTGGAACCCCTATGGAATCTTTTTGTTTTCAATATTTTGGGGAAGATAGATCAATATTCCATAAAACCAGTAATCCGGGGCGCCCAATTGGGGCCCTGGGGTTGTGGCATCTGCTGGGTTTGGAGTCATCAGACCCAGGTTCAAATTTATTATTTATTCTTTAGCCTTGGGGTCTTCAACATGCCTCTTGCCTTCTGTGGACAGTTTCCTCTGTCACAAAACGGGGACAATATTACCCAGCTTACGGGGTTGTTGAAGACAACATGGTAGGAACTCCTGATTTATGAAGAGCCTCCAGTACTGTTTTGTGAACCACTGGGTTTTGTAAACCACCTTTTCAAGGTCAAAGGATGGGTCTGATCAACCTAGAAATGGCACGTTGCTAGAAGACACAGCTGCGTGAGCATTCGTATGCCTGCACACATACACACAACGTGGGATCCAGACCCCGTCCTGAGGGCGTGGTGGGGAAGGGCCCGGAACCAGAATGGTCATAGCCACGCAAGATCAGCGGGTTACAGGGAGTTAGTGTTTGTGGCATCCTTCACACTGTCTTCCGTTCCTGCTTCTCACTTATTCCCGCTGTGTAACTAGCTGCCAGCTGGACCTATTTTTCCCCTCCAGCATTTCTGGAATCTGTGCCTTCCCACTCCTCACTGCCCTACCTGCTTCAGGGCTTCATCATTACCCACCTGGACCATCAGACAGTCCCGTCTGGTCTCCTTGCCCCCTCCAATTCATCCCACCTTTCGGGAGTTCAGACTTGCTGCCTGGGCCTCTGCTACCCTCTGAGAGAAGGGGTGGGTGGGGTGGGCTCGGGGATGGATGCCCTCACTCTTGGCTGACCCCACCCCTTACTAAGTCCCACTCTGCTGCCCTGGTCAGGCAGGGCCAGCTCTCCCCATCTGGGTCCTGGCTCACTGACCTTTGGGGCCGAGGGCTCAGCTGGCGCTGTGCTCAAGCCACATGCTGCATCCCACCGCAAAGAGGGGGTGCTAGAGAGCACATGGTGTGTGTGTGCGCACGTGTGTGTGCACCCAGCCTGGCCCAGGGTCCATCTCCTCTCCTTCCTTCCTTCCTTCTACATGGGGACATGCATCTAGGCTCCTCCCAGACCCTCCAGCTCCCTTCCCCACCTCCTTCCCAGGGAAGTCACTCTGTCCTGTGACCCTTGTAGGCCACCCCAAGAGCACCTTCCGGCCTCTCACAGCTGCTGCAATGCAGAGCATGCTCATCAACACTGGTTCCTCCCAGCCTGGCTGCACGCTCTCCCGCCCCGGTGCACAGTGGGGGATTCACTAAGCACAGTATTCCCAAGTCGGGGAATATTTCCTGCACTTGGGCCAGCAGAGGCCAGTACTTCAGTCCACGGAGCAGGAAGTATCAGCTTCTCTCGTGTCCCCCTGCTTCCCCCACACCAATCCAGAAAGAGATCACTCACCCTGACTTCTCATACCCCTACCTCTCCTGACATGCCTTCACACAGGGTCAGGACCCCACTTCGTGACCTCCTTCCTAGCTCCGATTGGTTTCTTTCTTCCCAGCTCTGAGTTCTCGAGTCTGAGTCTTCCTGGGCCCTGGTGACTGCCCCAGAACATCTGCTTTGTTCCCGATCTGAGTGCCCGTCTCAGGTCTTTGTCCAGATCACCAGTCTCCTTTAGGGCCCGAGTTGTGCATCACTTTGGGCCACAACCCAGCCCAGGAGGAGGCCTGTGGCCAGAGACTGACCTCCTGGGTGTCATGCTACCTGCTCGTGTATCCTCCCTGCCTGGCCTCGCTGGGAGTGCAGAGGAAGGAGGGAGGGAGGAGGACATCTGGGAAGTGCCTGCAACCTCGGGGCTTAGAAGCCCTTGAAAGCCGCCATCTTTCAGAATCAGCCTTGAACGAGGCTGTGCTTGTCCCCAATGCCTGGGGGCCCATGCCAGTGTGGTGCTCCACACTTCTGCCTGTGGAACGGTCTCTGTTTTAATGTGAACTGCCCAAGGCCTGGGCATCACGGTTACAGATGAAACGGGTCCTGGTGGCTGTTACACTTGGCTGGTCCTGCACAAACATGTTTCAGTCTGTGATGACGCCTCAGCCAGCCTGCCCTCCCCTTTCCAACAGCCCCTTTCTCATGCTTGCAGAATGGAGGCACCAACTTCAGTGTGGATGTGTCTGTCCTTCCCCTTCTGTCAAAAAACTTGGTTGGAAATGGCCCATGGGCAGGGACATTTACTTATTAACTGCAGCTCCATTTGTAATAGCAAAAGATTTTACTCAAATATTCCTCATTCCTGGCCAAAAAATAAAAACGATAGCATGTCCACACCATGCAATACTATAGAGCCATGAAAAGGTGATCAGTGTACTCAGAGAATTCTCTCCACAATAGCAGAAAAACATGGAGCAGACAGTGCATTACAATTTATATTACAATGAAACGCGCTGCATGTGGCTGGACAGACGTTTGCATGTGTCTGTGTGTGTGTGTGTGTGTGTGTGTGTGTGTGTATATATATACAATCCCTCTGGGAAGATGCATAAGACACTGATAGAAGGGCCACTGGAGAAGTGAGCAGGTCATTGCAGGAGCATTGTCACTATACATTTTTGTCTCTTTTGAAGGTTGAACTTGGAAATGCATTCCCAATCCTAAAATTTTAGATGAAAGAAGGCCATGGCTATCTGAGAAGGTCCAATTGCCCATCCATTCCCCAGCCTTCTCCAAACCTCACCTCGTGTTATCTGGACGCCAGGAAACTTCTCCACTGAGCATGCTCAGCCTCCCCGCAGAGCCAGGAGATGCTGCTGACGGTGGGGGGGCAGCCACCTCAGGGCTTAGAGGCGCCTGTGCCCTCGAGGTCATCCTTTCCCTGCTGGCCGCCCTATGCCAGCTCCTGGGACACAAGTGCTCTTGACAGAGCAACTGGACTTCGTCTTTCTGTGAGGCGATGGCTGTCTCACAACCAGCCTCTTTCCCTCTTGCTCAGGCTACCAGGAAACTCTAACCTGTGATTACTTGTGTCTCCTCACTGGTGCCCCGGCCCCAATATTGGCTCTTCTCCTGAAACACCAGCCCTTCCCCCAACCCCCAATTCCTTGCTGCCGGCAGATGTGACCAGAAGTGAAGGAAGCTGGGTAGCCACTAATGCAGTGAGGGGGCCAGAAAGCCCATTGAGGGAGGAAAGGGGTGGGAGGGCAGCAGCAGGCTTAGGGCACGGGGAAACTGGGCAGGCTGAGAACGCTGCAGGTGACCAGATTCTTCCAAACGATTCCACCAATTGCTTGAGTTTCGCTAAGAGTACCCAAAAGCCATCTAAACAAAGTTGATTATATTTCACTCATATAGTTAGTTATATTCAATTATATTTCACTCATGTAAGATCCTATGAGTTGGATGTTCCTAACAGGAAATGTTCATCTTGATCAGAAATTCTCTAAATTTCTACATGGATGTTTTGAATACCAGCTAAGGTTACCAAAAATTTATTCATTCTTCTAAAACTGATTTGGAAAGGACTTATTTTAAGATCTGAGCTGGATTTTTCCAGATGAAAAAAAAAGTTCAACTAGGAAGTATCTTTTGGAAAATAATTATCTCATGTTTCAGGGGAAAGAAATTGCACTAGCTCTGATGGATTAGTAAAATCTAGTCTTTAGAGTATAAATCACCACATTTAACAACTGGCCTCAATGTCCACTGGCCTTACCCACCTAGAACCAGGAGGCATGGTGCAGATTCTGACTCTGACATTTAGCAGTGAGACCTCAGTGCCTAGCACAAAATAGACACTCACTAGGCATCTGTGGCAAGAATGAACTCTGTCTATCCAAGCTTCATTTGTCAAATGAGGATTGTGCCTCTGTTATGTAGAACCTCAGTCACTGCAGGGTCCGATGGAGGATAAATAAAATGCTAGTTGTGAAAAAGACTTCGTAATCTGAAAAGGTGCTTTATCTGAGTGCGTGGCTTGCTTGGAAGCGTGGAGACGACACTTGAAGCTTTCACGGGATGAGAATTTGACATTCCCACTTCTGCCCCAAACCCAGGGTGTGGGAAGTCCCAGAGGGCACGGGGCGGCTTAGTCTCAGGTTCTTGAGCTCTGGATGGTTTTAGGGGCCCACGCTACACCACAGCCTTCAGTGGCCGAGTCACAGGCTGGGGTGGGAGTGGAGGGGAGGCCTTTAGTGTTCGTGGACTGCTCGGTTCCGCAGCCTCCTAACTGGCTTCCTGCCTCCAGATGGGTTTCGTCCTGTTCATTCGCACTCTGTGGTGATCTTCCTCACAACGTATCGAAGCTGCCCCTTTCTCTCTTGGAGCCCTGCACCGGTTCTGCAGTGGGCCTGGGAAGGCCTGAGCTTTGTGACACAGCACACAGGCCTTCAGGGCAGCTTTGGTGTACCCTGCAAAGTATAGGTCCCTAATCACCGCCCTGCCCCCTTCCAGGGCTGAGGGACGTACCCTCACTGGACTCCCACAGCCCCCACCCCGCCTTGGCTCTCCTGTATGCCAGCAGGGATCACACTGCATTGTCACTGTGTTCACAGGCTGTCCCCTCACTGGACAGTGAGCCCCTCCAGGGAAGGCCCCTGCTGTTTGTCCCATCCTCCCAGTGCCAGGAAGGCATGGGCCCGGCTCCTCGAAGGTCCTTGTAATTCTGTTGAGTGAAGGCTGTCGATAGAGTCTTAACATCTCAGGAGGACATCGGAGCCTTAAAATCCTCTCCCTTGTTAATTCCAGGGAAGCCTAGTGGCCAAAGTGCTTCTGTGACACTTGGTCAAGAATGACAGAGTCACTGAGCTTAATGAAAGGAGGGAGCCCAAGCAAGGATCCTGCCCCTGTAAACTCGGAGCTTACTCTCACACCACACCCTCTTTGGGTCCTCATGAAACCACCATAAAACCTGTCTCCAGCTACTGTGTGTGTCCCTGATGATCAGATTTGCATTTGAGAAAGATCATTCTGGCTGCAGAGAGGCCGAGGGCTGGGGGTGGGGGCACACCGCGTGTGGGGAACAGTGGAAACGGTGAGCACCGTATTCTTCTCTCAGCCTTTCTGGTGCTCTGTGTCCAGGCGCACAGTAGGTCTGCCCTTCCGCACTTCTTCTGAAATGAAGCCAGGTGACTCACCCTGTCTAGTGAACTATGCTCTGAGTGGACCTTTCCTGGGAAAAGCCAAGGAGAGATCTGTCACACTCCCTCCCCTCCGTGGAGGGGACCCTGGAGGCTGGCCTCAAGACCAAGCCTCTACCAGCCCAGGTCCCTGAGTGACCATCATGAGCAGTGGCCTGCCTCCTGCCAGTCACATGGGGCATAGAGCACAAGCAGGAGATGGGTCTTAGTTGTGCCGACGGAGGTCTGGGGGTTGCTTGTTACTACAGCACAACTCAGCCTACCCTGACCAAGACACCGGTCAGGAGGCCACCACGGAAGATGAGACCAGGTGAGAGGTGATGCCGACCTGGACCAGAGCAGGGACGAAGAGAAGGACAGAGGGCACAGCTCTGAGAGATAGACCCAGGAGGAAAATCGAGCAAGGTTTGTTGATGGTTTGGCCGCAGGCATGGGCCTGTCATAGGGGCTTGCGTGCTCAGACCTCTCCAGGAACTCACAGGTTCTTTGAGCTAAGATTTCCATCTATTTTCATACGCAGGGTCAGGGCTCAGTGTGGACTTGCTTCCAACCTGTGAGAGACCACAGGGACCTGGGCCACTGCTATAGTGAGGAACAGTCTTGTCATAAAGGTGGAAATTGAAGCCCCAGCTGCTGTCATTTGCTGGGGACACCTATTGTGCTGTTACGGCTTTCTGAGCAGCATTGAGTTTAACGCAGATGGGGAAACTGAGGCTCAGAGAACTTAAAAGCTTTCCCAAGCCAGGAGGTGGCAGAGCCAAGACTCAGAGCCAGGCTCTGACGCCGGGTCTCCATGGTTGGACATTCTCAATGCTGCCTCACCATCAGGGGCAAAATGACTGCTCAGTGAAGGAGGCCGGAGGCTGGAAATGAAGGCTGTGTGTGTGAGGGGCTGTACTCTCCTCCGAGTCGGGGACAGAGAGTGGGGGTGTCCACACCTCCCAGCTGCTCCCTGCACGACAGTCGCCCTCACGGAAGTGTTTGGGCGTTGGCAGAGTTCCGGACCTCTCTCAAGTCCACGCGTCACTAGTGCTCCTGCATAAACATCAGGGGGCTGAGTTCTGTTCTTGGCTGCATGCACGCGGGCACTGGCTCCCACGGATTCCAGGGAAACCGGACTGTGGGGCGTGGATGCCTGCCTTGGTGCGTTTCCCATCAACGCTCAGGGGATTCAGAGTTGCATGGTTCCCACCCAGGCAGAAACAAAAGCCGCCTTCAGAAAACTCACTGGCGCGACTGTGACATATTTTCACCTGCTGTTAACTCTCTTTCTTTCTCCATGTATTTTACAGCGAGAAATAACAGTCCCCAGCCAGTCTCTGTGCTAGGTTTGTGGATGAAGATCTCAGGTTTTAGAATCAGGAAGACCTCCCAGCTTCACGGGCAGCTTCTCCACATGCATGCTCTGTGACTTTAACAACTGCCTTAATGTCTGAGCCTCAGTTTTATCATCTAGAAAATGGGTAAATAGTGATAACCTCTCAGGGCTGTTGGAATAATTAAGGGAAGAGCTATATGTGAAACATGCACACTCTGGTGCCTGGCACATAGTAGGTGCTCAATCAAAGGTATTTATTTTCATTCAGTATTTTTGATCTGGCATTTCTAAACATCCTGCTACAAAATTAGATACATTTAAATCTGCATTCATAGCATGGCAGAGTTGAAGAGTTGAAGGGCATTTAGCAATAACTCATGTTGAAGGTCAGGCTTTTTAAAGCGTTAGTAAAGATGACATTTCATGTGGAAACCTAATATATAAAACAGTTAAAAATGGGACTGCTCTGATTGACGTGGGAGTGCGGCCCCCAAGGCTCCTCAGAACGAGGCAGAAAAACATCGATTAAGGGAAGTCGAGGATTTGGCCACAGTGACCCACTGGGAGAGAAGGTTCAAACCCGGCTTCTCCTGTGTAGCTTTGGCAAGTCCTATGAAGGAGGCGTGATGGCACCTGCCTGGCAGTGTTGAAAACTGAAGTCCTACTGTGGACGAACCACCAAATTCAACTTCCCTCTGCTGGATGCTTGCTCTTGGAGAAGTACAAGGCTGACCAGCCAGGCCAGGCTGTGAAGGCGCTGAGTGCGGCGGACCCTAAAGCGACCTCGTGAGGCTCTGCCCAGCTGGCACTATCCTCAGCCAGCCTGCATGCCCCCTGCTGTGCAGCTGGCACCCACATCACTTCATTCCCTGGGCTCCGGACAACAGGGCCGCCACCCGCCAAGCGTCCACACATGCCCTTTTGTTCAGACCACACCCTCAGCACACAGAACCCACTGTCCTCCTTGTGGGGCTCCGCTGGGTTCTGTAATAAGTGTCCTCACCATTCCGGACGGTGGTGTGGGGGGGCGGGGACGATTAAAGCCCTTTTCTGCCCTCAGGCTTCTTAAATGTGACCTCCCTGAGATTAAACGTGATGAGATCACTGCCACTCATCCTCTTCCACTGCCCGCAAACCTGCTCATCTTCAGCTCTTCCCTCTCTATGGGTGACATGCATCTGCTTGGTGGCCTCAGGCAGAACCGCGGACATCTGGTTTGTTCCTGTCTTCTTTTCTGTTACAACCAATGGGATGGCAGGTCTTGCCAATTTTCTACCTGAGCCTCTCTTGGTGAAGTTTCTTTTAAATCATAAAGAAAGACCCTGTTCCTTCATCCTTTCAGGGCTTTCACATCTCTCGCCTGGACTCTGGGTTCCAGCAACCCCTGATTGGTCTCCTGCCTCCTGCTCTCCTGCTGCTTACAGTCTAGTGGGGAAAAGGATGGTTCGCACCCAGCCAAATACATGAAGTAATCACAGAGTGTGACCAGCTGTATGAATGAAGAGTCCCGTGCTGTAAATGCATGTGATGCAGAGGCGACTTTGAGGCCAAGACTGCAGGAGAAGAAGGAGCTGTTCATTCTAAGGGCAGGTGGAGGGAACGGTTTCTGCCACAGCCTTGAGACAGAAAGGGGGAGGCAAATGCAGGACTGAAAGATGGTGGCCTGAGCAGGATGAGGAAGGGGGAGAACGGGACAGGTGGCGCTGGGTTAGAGGGGCCGGCAAAGGGTGGATCTTAGTGGGTACTCCAGGTCATGGTCGGGCGTTTGAACGTTTTTCTAAAGGCAATGGAAGCCACTGATGCTTTCACTGGCTTGGTTCCATGATCTGATTTGCATTTTAAAAGATCACTTGCTTGCTGTGTGGAGCAGGGAACTGGAGTGGGGCGAGGTGGGATAAGGATGAGGCTATTCGATTCGTCGCAAGCAGGGTTCCATGAGGTCCTGAACTGTGGCAAGGCAGGGAGGAAGAGTCCCAGGCTCTCCGGGAGGGAGAATTCCCAGCACTTGGTGATTACTGTGGGAGTGAGTCTGGAGGAGAGAGGCGAGCTCCCTACTCAACTGTGAGTGTTTTGAAGACAAGAATTAAGTTTTATTTTTCTCTGTGTCTGCAGGACCTAGCACAGGCCTGGCACCGAGGGCCAAAATGTCTGCTGCGTAAATATACAATGTGGAATCTTAGTTCCGGCTTGTAGATGTACAGTTTGTTTCTGATCCTCACCTCACTGTCACCAAGCATGGGGCAAGGAGGCGATACTCCCTCGTCCCACTCCAGGCATAATTACTGTGCCTCTTCAACTCCATTCCAACTCCAGGGACATGTGGGGACGGGGTGGGAGATGTGTACCTGGCAGACTTGATCCTGTGGCCCCCACAGCTGCTAGAGTTGGGCGTGGTCTGGAACTGTGGGGTAGCCTTGCTGGTGTCCCAGAAATGCAAGCATCGTACAGTCTGCACTGTTGGCATCGTACGTATGCCGGCATCCCAGGGTTCTGTGTCAAAGGGCTGCTGCTCTTAGAGCAACGTTATTTTTCTACATTCAGCTTTTCATTTTTCTGATTGGCTGAGATGTTGAATGGGCTATAACTCTGAGGAGGGTGTGCTTTGTGGTGACAACAGAGTAGCTACAGAGTGAGAAAGCCAGAGAACACGTCTCATCTCTGCCATTGACTTGCTGGGTGGCCACAGATGAAATTGTTTCCTCATCTGTAAAATGGGCATACTCATGAACCTCAGGGCTGTTGTTGATCTGAATCTGCCAGGCCCATCAGTAACGTGTCTGGTGCATGAGGACCAGGAGTGGGGTTTTGTCTTGTTTCTAGGGAAGGGCACAAAGTGGGCAGACAACAGGTACTAAGAGCCCCCCAGGTTCTGGGCCTTCCACCAACATCAGGTTCTGAGGTTCTGGCTGCAAGGATCTGTCTAAGTCTCTTCTCTCCTAAGAGAATCAGGAATAGCCTGATGCCCACTTTTTGACGCTTCCTGGTTGGGGAGCGTGAAAGGAGTGGATTTGGTTTGGGTGGGCGCCCTACTGAGAAGCTGGGGCCAGAGGTTCGATTTCAGGGAGCTTGGAGTGAGAAGGAGAAAGGCCAGAAGAAGTGTATGAAACACCAAGGGCCAACCTCTAGGGAAGCTCAACCCAAGCTCTAAGTCAACGGCACCTGGGCTTTCGATGTGTGGGCTACAGGGCTGGGAGCAGAGGAGGTTGGGATTGAGTAAAGCGCCCAGGCCAGGGAGGTGCCTTGCAGTTGCCAGATGGAATGGGGGGCATGGCTATGCCAATCTGACTTCACGAGGCCTTGGGATCCCAGGCTAGAGCTCCTGGACATTAAAGCTGCATCAGATGCAGTCGGAGCAGCCCGGATGCAGCCAGAAGAGACTGCACAATGTCAGGACGGGCCTGAGGCTACTGCCAGGGCTCCCAGAGCACCTTGCATGTCCCGCTATTAGAGCATCTTCACAGGGTGAGGAGCTCACCCGTTATCTATGTCTGCTTTCCTCAGGGGCTCATGGCCTGTGACAATCAGCTTCTAGGCTGAGGACATAATATGGAATTAGCATATGATAGGCTAACAAGTCCAGCTCAATATGCATTTCCTGTGCAGCTACTATGTGCATGGTCTGACTCTGCCCTGGCCACTTAGGGGTTCTCAGCCAAGACTTGGTTTCTATCCCTTCAAAAACCATTCCTGGCCCTTCAGGGAGGAAGCTGTCTGCTTGGACGTTGGTAAAAATGGCATCCTGCTGAAAGCAATTCTTCATCAGATACCAGCTAGTCTAGTTAAACAGATGGCTTCCTAGAGGCCTCTCCACTCAGGTGCTCTGTCCATGCCCAGCAGATTGAATCAAAGCTTCTTGTAGGCTCAGACCTGGTCACAGAATGGCCTGGAGTTGGGCCTATCTTACTGGCCTCTGTGTCTTATGCCACGGGGCACTCAAAGAGAAACATGAAGGAGCTGATGGCACCATCAGTTTTACTCAAAGATGATGAAAGAAACAGTGATGGGTTTTTGTACATCATGTGCAACTGAAGGAGCAGGACTTAGTTTTCCACAGGAGCCAAGCTTGGTCTAGAGTCAAATGGAACATATATTAAGATATGTGATTAAAGTACCAGTCTTTAACAAAAATTTGCGCCAGACCATTCATCTGCTACTTTTAACCCTGTCTTGTTCTCTTGTGCCGGGAGGGCTGCTCTGGTGAACGCACCTGAGGATCTCTGACTGACAGTTCCAGAAAAACGATTCTGAACATGGGTGCATCTCATCAGGTAGTTTACACTCTTGTTCCTCCCGTGATCTGCTGCTGGCGTGATTTGATACCTGAGCCAAGAGGTGGATGATTTGAAATCAATGTAGGGTCTCCTTTTCAGGAATTCTTAGGTGCTGGATGAATTCTGATTCTGCCACTGATATACTCTGTGCTGTTGGGTACCTCCCTTCCTTTCTTTGCTTCTCAGTTTCTTGGTCTGTAAAATGGGAAGGCTGAATCCTCGAGGTCCAGTTTAACATTAACATCTGGTGACCTGAATAGCTCTGTCCAGGTGGGCACAATTCAGATTCAACTACGATTCATCTAGATCCAACTAAAATGTATTGGGAGCATATTTTCATATACACGATTAATGTAGGGCTCTCAAAACCCCAGAAAGGTGGGTGTCACCATCTTCATTTTGTAGATTACCAAATGGAAACTCAGAGTTCAGCAAGTTAAGTGAAGTCACACCGCTAGGAAGTCATAGGGCTGAGATTCAGTCTCAGGCCTGTCTTCACATCCAGGGGGCTGAGAACAGATCATATGAGCCCATACCAACTTGGCTTCCTCCATCCCTCCCTTCCTGTCGACCCAGGAGCTCAGCTCTGGGATCTAGTGAGTTGAGGGATGGAGGCGGTTCTGGCTGGGGCTGGGGGCTGCAGGCCCCTGGTAGGTATGGTGGACGCTGCCTGGAGAGTAGCAGGTTGCAAAGGGCTGAGAGCAAATTCAGCAGCCCGGCCTGCCTCTGGCTCTCGCACAGGAGTCCCCCAGGCTCCATTTGAGCTTTAAGCTTAAGGAGCTGCCTGCCCTTTGCTCTTCTTTCCGTCTGGGAGCCCCTGCCTACCACGTGGCTTGTCATCCCAGGGACCCACCCTCAAAAATTCCTGTCCACACTTCCCAGTCCTCAGAAACCATCTCCTAACCCCCACTGACTGAGGTCAGGGAAGGAAGAAGTGTGTTAGAGAGACCGAGCTCAGATCCCTGTCCTGACAATTGGGAGGAAGACTTCAAGCGACGCTTTTATTTCAACCAATTCAATCGCCACCGGTCTGCGTCTTCATGCAGCAACGGCTTTTGAGAGATCAGTTGTCTATTCAGAACCTCGGGGCAGCCTCAACTACTTGCATGACGTTGGGCAAGTGAATCTCTCTCTCTGGGCCTCAATGTCCCCATCTAGGCAATCGCCAGACGGTTGGGCCCTATGGATGTCAGGTCCCTGCCGGTGGTGGCATTTTAGGATTCTCAGTCATGTCATCTGCTTTACCTTCCTGGAGGCAAGCGGCTGGACCAGATGCTTTTGGAAAGCGCACTAAGCTTCAAGGTGGTTCTGTTTGCAGGTGCCCCTCCTCCCTTCACGCCAGAGGCTCACCCCCACCCGGCCAGAGCTCCCTGTCAGATCCAGGCCTGGCTCTTTAGCCTTGCAGCTCAGGGAACCAGAGCGCAGCGCTGTAGCCGCGACTGCGGCGGCGGCGGCGGCGCACGGGCGGGGGAGGAGAGAAGCGCCCACCTGTCCCGCGGCCTCCGCGGCAGCCCTGGCCCCAGCCCCAGCGCATCAGAGCGGTCCTTGGAATCTTTGGGCTTGTTGCTCCGGCGGCCGCGGGCTGGGAGCCCACCGCTGCTCCATGATACCAAACGGAACTGTGTCGCCCCGCAACCCCCGCCCAACTCCGCGGAGCTAGCGCAGGCTGCTCTTCGCCCTCAGCTGCGGCGAGGCAGGGGCTGGCCGCGCTTGGACGCCTCCGTCTTGCCCTTCCCAGGCCTAAGCGCGGGGAATTACGCGTTCCCGGAGTGGGACAGACGATCGGGGCCATTAGGGCTGGGTGGTGGGAGTGGGGGTTGGGAACACCATTTTTGCCTGGACGTGTGTCCAGATTCTTCCTCTCTGTCTGGCCCTTTGGACCTCATCTCCCTCTGTCTCTCCAGGAGTCGGCCCCTCTGTACCCGCCTCCCACGGGGCTCGTCCGGCGAAGGGCAGCCGCAGCCCCCATCTACTCCCTGCCCCCTCTGCCCGCCGCAGTCCCTCGCCCGGCGGGGAGCGCGCCTCCCCTCTCGCTGAGGACGCGGGAGCGCCCAGGGTACCAAGAGCAGAGGAGCCAAAGTTCCAGCTCCATCGGCCGCGGAAGGCCCTGAGCCCCCAGGGCCGTGGCCGGGGCGCGGGGAGGTCAGGACGCGGCGCTCGCCTCACCTGTTTCTCCAGCGGCTCCTTGGCCGACAGCGCCGGCTTGGGGGAGGGCGCGCGGTCGCAGACGCAGCCCTCGAGCAGGTAAAGCCCCGAGGGCCGCGAGCTCGAGTCGCTCTCGAAGTAGAAGAGCAGGTTCTGCAGCAGCGCGAACCACTTGGTTTGCCATTTCGTGTTGTCCGAACTCCGCTTGCTCAAGTAGCCTTTGCGCGTGCCGTCCTTGCGCGCCAGCAGTCCCAGGGACGCGACGTGGCCATCGTTCAGCCGGATCCCCTTCTGCATGGTGCTCAGAGGCCAGCGAGACCCCACGCGCTCACATCTTCTCCGCGCAGCACCCCCCGTCCGTGCGCGCCGCGCGCTGCCTCTCTCTGGCGCTCGCTCGCTCGCTCGCTGCCTCTCGCTCTCCCCTCCCCCCCAGTATCTACACTCCAGGACCTGGCGCCGAGCCGCGGCTTCTGGAATCCAGAGGTACCGTTACCCGCTGGAACCTCTTCTCCGCTCCGCAGAGCCCCGGGAGACGCCGCCCGACCCTCCTCCTGCGCCGGGCAAACTGAGGGACTGGCGCCCTGCGCGCGGGCGAGGGGCAGGCGGAGTCATGTGACGCGATCCCTCGAAGAGCGCGTTTCAGCAGCGCGGACAGGGACACACGCACGCAGCCCCGCCGAGGCGCAGAGCCGCGCGCAGGCTGCACCTTGGCGCCTCCTCCCCCGCCCGACACACGCGCACGCACAGACCCTGCCCGCCCTCCCCCATCTCCCCTTCTCTCCTGCGGGTGTTAAAAAGCAAATCGGATCCATTTTCGTTGAACCCCGTGGGCCCGCACGGGCTCGCCACCCCGCGAGTTCGCGTCTTTGCGCCGCCGCGGAGCACGGGAGACGCGGCGTTAAGTGCCCGCCGTCATGTTCTGCCCCCGAGGCCCCCGCGCCCCGGCCTCTGTTTCCAACGCGAGGTGGGAGGAGGAGGGTGCGCGGGCGAAACGGCGTCCTCGCCCAGGCCGAGTCCGCGGGTCGCGCCGAGTCCCCGCTCCCGCCCGCTCCCGCCGCTTCCAGCCACCGGAGGGCAGGCGGGGGGGCGGGGGGCGGCCGCCGAACCCCGGCTGCTTGGCTCTATTTTGAGCGTTGCCATGCTCGCGGCGCCGCCCCCGCCCCTGCGCCCCGAGGTCTGCCTGGCGAGCCGCTGCTGGGAGTTCTCTGCAAATATCCCCGAAGCCCGAAGGCGGCTTCAAACGCAGGCGCGGGGACTGTGGGAGCCTTCAAATAGCTGCGCTGGCGCAATGGTGCCTTAATGATAGATTTTCCGCTCTTATTTTTAGCTCGCACTCGCCTACACAGCTACACGGCATTTATCCGAGAACGTCACGGCGCCCGCTTGCTGCACCGGGAGGCGCGCGGGCCGCCGGGCGGGCCAGGAGCTGCGGCGGGGAGCGCGCGTCCGTGTCTGCCGCAGAGGGCAGCGGGCTCGCCCCGAACCCAAACCCGGCGCCGGCCGAGCCTGGCCCGGAGCTCCGCGGCGGGGATGGGCGTCCGCGCAGCCCTCCAGGGAAGGGCACCATCTTTCCGCGCGGAAACTGCGGGCGCCCCTCCCCCGACACACAGTCACACCGCACGCACACACACCACGCACGCACACTCACACACACCACACACGCACACTCACACCACACACACCGCACACATGCATCACACTCACAGCACACACCCACCACGAACCCCACACTCACACCACACACACGCACACTCACACCACACACACACCGCACACACGTATCACACTCACACCACACACACACCGCACACACGTATCACACTCACAGCACACACACACCGCACACACGTATCACACAGCACACACCCACCACGAACCCCACTCACACCACACACACACCGCACACACGTATCACACTCACAGCACACACCCACCACGAACCACACACACACACACACCACACACACCACACACTGTACGCACACACCACTCCCCACACCCACCCACACCTCCACCACACACAACACACACACTACACACGTCACACACACGCCATGTACCACACACCCCCCACACACTCCATACTCCCCCACCCCCACCACCACACACACACACCGCACACACATCACATACACACCACACAAACACCACACGCACACACCGCACACATACATCACACACCAGACCACACGCCACGCGTATCACACACACATCAACCACACATACCACATAACACACACCCCACACACCCCCCACGCCACACACGCACACACACACACACACCCCTTAGTTCGGAGCCCTAGGGAAGGGCTTGGGAACCCGGCAACCTTGTGTGGTCACGAAGACTCCCCGGAGCAGCTCTGCTGTGGAGGAAGGGGCTGCCCCTGTCCTGAGCACCGTGGGGCCAGCCTGTGTTCCTGGAGCATTGGGGGAGGGACGGGCCTTGTGACCACAGTCCTCCCTCTCGGTGCCCTTGCTCCAGTCCCAGGGACCCCAGTGACTCAGTGGTGCTGATTTTTCTTCACAAATAATGAAAATAGACTAGATGGCTAAGCCTTTTCATTCAGTCTTCATTTTCCCTACGCTGTGACCGTCTTTTCTTATTTGCTGTCTTTATGGCAGCAGAGTTTGCAGATTGAGATTCTTAATCTGGCCTTTCTTCATCTAAACCCTTTTATTAGGAAGTCTGTTACAGAAGCCAAGAAGAACTTCAGGGAAAGAGCACTGTTACAAGTGCTTGACATCAATTAAGCCATCGAATCTTCATGCGGCCCAATGTAGTAGGTTTATTTTTTTCCCCAATGAGCTCCATTGTACAGATAGGGGAAACTGATGCGTGGGAAAGTTGAGCGACTTGCTGGGGGCTGCTCAGCTAGGAAGTGGCAGAGGTTGGGTTTGAATTGGGCAGTCTGTCCCTCAGAGATCGTGGGTGGGCTAGCTACAATTTCTTCCTTTTTTTTTCAGACGGAGTTTCGCTGTTGTTGCCCAGGGTGGAGTGCAGTGGCACGATCTCAGTTCACCGCAACCTCTGCCTCCCGGGTTAAAGCGATTCTCCTGCCTCAGCCTCCCGAGTAGCTGGGATTACAGGCATGTGCCATCACGCCGGGCTAATTTTGTATTCTTAGTAGAGACGGAGTTTCTCCATGTTGTTCAGGCTGGTCTCAAACTCCCAACCTCAGGTGATCCACTCGCCTCGGCCTCCCAAAGTGCTGGGACTACAGGCTCGAGCCACCTTGCCTGGCCCACTTTCTTGGGTAATTGTAATGTGCAGTGAAGGTGGGGAACCGCTTCTATACGGGAGGACTAACGATATGGTCATGCGCACAGGAATCACCTGGGGGTCTTGAGGCTAGGGAGGACTTCTAGTGTGTGTGTGTGTGTGTGTGTGTGTTGTCCATCGCATGTGTGGAAGTTTCTGAGTGGTATGGTGTGTATGTGTGTGGGACACGGGGCATGTGTGTGGATGGAACATACAGAGAACCTTTGCTCCTTTGGCAGCATATTCCAAAAGAAAAATGTAGTTTCCATGTCATTTTAAAAAGATGAAGACTTAAGCACCAGGGCTGGGAATCAGACTTGGAAATGGAGGCTTTGCCGATGGGGGTTTACTACTCCAACTTTGGGCTCAGTTGGTCAGCTTTGCCCAGGCACCCAACTGCAGACACTAGCGATTCACACTTTTACTTTCTAGCCAATGAAAATGGCCATAGTATTCCGTTTGATTAAAATGACTGCAGACTCTCTGTTAAAAATTAAGACAATATAGAAAATAAACAGATAACTTCTCCAGTGATTTTTTTCTATACAATCCTCTTTTCCTAAATAAATAAATTTACCAAAATGTGTTTCTGGAATACATGCTATTTTATGATCTCAATCTCTTGCTGTCTCTTTACTTAACAGCATGTGGTGATGTTTTTATGTTACTACAAATTTAATTAATGGATTCTTTCTGATTGGGGATTTAGGTTGTTTTCAATTCATAGTTTTTGGAAATAATGCAATTAAGTTTTTTTTTTTTTTTTTTTTTTTGAGACAGAGTCTTGCTCTGTCACCAGGCTGGAGTGCAGTGGCGGAATCTCGGCTCACTGCAACCTCTGCCTCCCAGGTTCAAGCGATTCTTCTATCTCAGCCTTCCAAGGAGCTGGGACCACAGGTGTGTGTCACCACGCCCAGCTAATTTTTGTATTTTTAGTAGAGACAGGGTTTCACCATGTTGGCCAGGATGGTCTCGATCTCTTGACCTTGTGATCTGCCCACCTCGGCCTCCCAGAGTGTTAGGATTACAGGTGTGAGCCACCACACCTGGCCAATATCTTTTTATATACATGTCCCTCTTTTAGGCTGAATTCCTGAAAGTGGCATTTCAGGGTTAAGGTGATGTACATTGACAGCATCAGTTTGTATTACTTGATTTCCAGAGAGCCTTTGCTCCTGACAAGGCTACCAGCAGTGGATGAAACCATCCATTTCTCCATCCACTTGTCAATCCTGGATACTGATCTCTTAAATATTTGACCATTTTGAAAGGGCAAAAAAAATGATATCCCTTCTTGTATTAATTTTAATTTCTTTCAACATGTTTACACGCGTTCGTATTTCTTCTTTTTGAATTTTTGTTTTATATCTTTATTTTTGCAGACGTGTTTATATTTTTCTTGTAGATTGATCACAGCATTTTATATATTAGAGATATCAACCATTGACCATCATACCTGCTGGAAATAGTGCTGTCTTTTATTCACTGTGGTAAAATATACAGTGTTTACATGTTACTCATTTTTAGGCGTACAGTTCAGTGGAATTAAATAAATTCACAGTATTGTGTAGTCATCACCATCAACGTCTTCAGAACTTTTTATCTGGTGAAATTTAAACACTGTATCCATTAAACAACTCCTATTTCCCCTTCTCCCCAGTCCCTGGCAACCAGCCTTCCACTTTCCATCTCTATGAATGTAGCTATTCTAAGTACCATATAAGAGGAATTGCTAGGGATGCAGATGCCTAGGGGAGCCAGAGTAAAGCCATTTTAAGTTCAGCTCCATCTCAGAACTAGCCAGGCACATTCCCAGTTGCAACCCATGGTCCTAAAGATGTTTATAGTTGAAGAAAACCCACAAGGACACACACCTACAACAGCCGAAAGCCCAGATGTCTTAATCTCCATAACAATATGTGCTTTCAAGATACTAATAGTTATGCTTTGGTGTACTCACACTCTAAAATGTCAAGGATAGTTTTCGTTAAATCAATAGAATAATGAATTTTGTCACGCTGCCTGCTCACTGGCATGTAGGTAGAGCTTAGTTTAGTGTTTGCATAGACAAGACCCTATAAAATAAAATTTTAAAACAAAGATGGTGCATTTCTCTGCTTACTTTCTGAGGACTCCCCATTCTGTGATGCAATCGCTTTCAAGAAACTATCACTTCTCACTATACTCTGTGACCTGCCTTGAATTCTTTTCCGCCTCTAATCCAAGAATGCTCCCTTAGGGTCTGGATCGAGAACCCTTTTTCTGGTAACAGAATCATACAACAGTATTTGTCTTTTTGTGACTGGCTTATTTCACTTTGTTGTTTGTATTTTAATCCTGTATATCCATATCTACATATTGTGTATTTTGTGACAAAGTTTAAATCTGAATTCTGACAAATCTTTTTAAAATTGTTTCTGATTTTAGACCCCTTTCTCGTGCCAGCTCATGATTGAAACATATTTGCCTGTATTTTCTTTTATAGTTTTATCTTTTCCATTCATCATTTGGATTTATTTTTGAGAAAGGATTAAGGTTAGGGTCTGGCTTTATTATTTTCTCAAATGGGTTGCATGTTGTCAACGACTTGTTTGAATGATCCAAACTCTACTACTGATAAGAAGTAGCATCTTTACCATATACCAAATTCTTGCCTATACATGTGACTATTGCCAGATTTTACTTTTTGTACCAATGTTCTGTCCATCTGTTCTTATGCCAGGGACACATGATTTTATTTTTTATTGCTTTATTATTCATTTTGGAAGCTGCTAGTGCACATACATCCGCATCACTTCTTTTTATACTGTTCGTGAATATTCTTTTGTATTTACTTTTATGATTAAGTCATACTCAGTCGTCTAGTTTCAAAAGACTCTCATTGAGATTTTGGCTGGAATCACATTGACAATGTTTATTGGTTTAGAAAGAATGAATACTTTCATAAATGTTTTGTCTTTTTGTTCAGGAAAAAGGTGTCACGCCAATTCCTTGTTTTTAAAACCTTTTGGTGGAATTTTTTACTTTTCTTTATACGTATCTTGCATATTTCTTGTCTAATTTATTTCTAGATGTGTTTTGCAGTAACTGTTAGAAATATGATCTCTTTCCTATTTTTAAAAAGACGGGACAGTCTTCGTATATAAGAAAACGATTACTATTTATATATTTATTTTTAAGCTGTTATTGTCCTGACTCATTCTTGTTTCTAACATTTTAATTCATCTGTTTGAATTTGCCAGTTAGACAAATGGAGTACATTGATACATTTTCCCATATTTAGGCATGCTTGTATTTCTTAGATAAACCCCACTTAGCCATGGAGAATTTTTACATTATCATTGATTTGTTTAGTTTTTCCTGTCTCTTTTTGAGTCAATCTTGGTAATTCATAATTTCCAAGATAATTTATTTACATTTCCCAATTTATTAAATAGCCCCACCAAATATTATCTTACAGTTTTTCTAATTTTCTCTACATGTGTTGTTTCCCCCTTTTTAAGTGTTGATTTTGTGTTTTTATATTACTTGTCTTTTCTTACAAGAGTTTGTCATATTATTAAGGCTTCCAATTTATTTGTCAATTCTATTGTTCTCCTAGCTCATTAATATGTAGCTATATGTTTATTTATTCAGTTATTTCTCCTGCTTTCTTTAGATTTGTTTTGTTGTCCCTCAACTTCTTGAATATTTAGTTTATTTTCATTTTTCTTGTTACTAATAATAGCGTTGAAGACTACACCTTTTCTTGTAAGTGCAGATTTCTTCCAGATACAACAGGATTGCTACATAAATTTCTGATTATCACTATATTAAAAGAGCATACAATTAATTTATTCTTTAGGTGGATAGTTATCATAGTTTAACTGGGTACTTTCTAAATTTCCAAGTAGATTTTTTTGCTGCTTTTGCTTATTTCTAGTTATATTGCATTGTGCTCAGAAAAATGGTCTTTTTTTTTTTTTTTTTTTGTCCTGTATTTGGTCAATTCTGTGATTGTTCCATGGACTTTGGGAAAGGAAACACACACTCTTTTCACAGGGCATAGAGTTGGACACATATCTAGCCACCTATCCGTCTAATACATTATATTATTTAGAAACAAATTTCTGATACTGACCTCTGTTTAGAGCAGGTGCAGCTGTGCACCTAAATTGCAGATGTTTGTAGAGTCAATAGCCACAGGGCTGGAGAAAGCTGATATTTTCCTCTTTTACAAACATCTGCAACTTCTGTAATTGAGCTTTCTATTTTGTGCCCGATTCTGGTAAGATGCAGACAAGTCCAGTCAGTTCACATCCCCCATTTAGGGTTTCACTTCCCTTTTCTTTGGTGTTCTGTCTAAACTCTGGGTGGTGATGGACTGTAGAACAAGCACCCAGGAGTGGTGGGCTTTTGGTGTGGGTGCGTGATCACTGACAGGGGCCACTCTTTATTCTGTTTAGGCCTTGGTCACACACAATGCACAAGGCCACTGCTGTGCCCTCCTCATCCCTGACTTGCAGAATTTTCTAGGTACCACCCTCCCTCAGCTGCTTCAGTAGCACCTTGGGGCAACGAACATTTGGCTCCCCCCACCTTTCTCCACTGAGTGGAGACTCTGAGGCTAACATGAACCATTGCCCAGACACCCTGAGAAGTCAGCTCTTTACTGCCCTAGCACCAAGCCGGGGGCGTGAAACTGGGAGAGGATGCCCAGGGCTTGTCTGCTGTATGATCCCTAGATACAGAGAGGGTTTCTAACGTTCTCTTTCCATAAGGCTCAATCCAAGAGTGGTGGTACACGGCACCTTCTTGGGGACCCACTCTACCTTCTAACTTCTCCTTATTGCCATCTGACTTTTTTCCGTCTTCCAGTGCAGGGATTATATCAAAAAATAGACAGTCACTTGAATAATAGTGGCAAGAGTGCTTGTTCTTGACTTATTCTCGATCTTAAGGAGAAAGCGTTTAAGCTTTCACCTTTAAATATGTTAGCTTCAGGTTTTAAAAATAGATGTTCTTTATCAAACTGAAGAAGTTCTTCTCTATCTGAAGTTTTCCAAGAGGTTATCATGACGTGATAAAATGTTGAATTGTGTCAAATGCTTTTTCAGCATCAATTGAAATTAAGATGTAATTTTTTCTTAGTTTGTTAATATGGTAGATTGTTAATATCGTTGATTGACTTTTAAATATTGAACCAACCTTCTATTGCTGGAAGAAACTCCATTTGGTCCTGGTGTGTAAAAGGTCCTGAACCCTTTTATATGTTGCTGAATTCTATTTGCTAAGATTTTCTTAAGGATTTTCTTGTATCTATATTTATGTAGGGTATGGTCTGTACTTTTCATATTTGGCAGTGTGATTATCTAATTTTGCTATCAGGGTGATACTGGTTTCATAAAATGAACTGGGATGTGTTCTTTATTATATTAATATTTTCTGGGAGAGATTATGTGCAAGTAGTGTTAATTCTTCTTTAAACAATTCAACATAGTGCTGGAAGTCCTAGATAGCTAAATAAGGCAAGAAAAGGAAATATAAAGCATACATATCAGAAAGGAAGAAATAAAACTCCCTATTTTCAGATGACATGATACTCTATATAGAAAATTCCAAAGAATCAACAAAGAAAAACAGTCCTAGAACCATAAGTGAGTTCAGCAAGGTTGTAAGACATAGAAGCAACATATGAAGATAAGTCGTATTTCTATATGATAGATATAATCACACAGAAACCAAAACTAAAAATACAATGCCATTTATAGTTGATAAAAATAAAAATTCTTAGGTATAATCCTAACAAAATATGTATAGGACTTGTATACTTAAAACTGCATAAGCTGATGAAAGAAATAAATATCTAAATGCATGGAGATATATGATATTCATGGGTTGGAAGTTTCAACATAGCTAAGATGCCAATTCTCCCCAAATGGATAAGCAGGCTTAATGCAACTCATATCAAAGTTCAAGCAACATACATTTTTTTTGTAGTATAGACTGGATAATCTAAAATGTATATAGAAAAACAAAGGACCTAAAATAGTTAAAACAATAATCAAAAGGTAGAAGAAAGTGGGAGGAATCAGTCTATCTGATTTCAAGACATTATATAAATGTGTGGTACTGGTGGAGGGGTAGCCACATAGGCCAATGGAACTTAAGAAAAGATCCAGAAATAGACCCAAACAGGTATGACCAACTGATTTTTGACAAAGGTGCAAAAGCAATTTAGTGGAAGAAAAATAACCCTCCAAGAAAGGTGTGGAGCAATCAGATATCCATAGTCAAAACTCTGAGCCTCAAATTAAACCTTACACTATATACAAAAAAATTTAACTCAGAATGGATCACAATATAAATGTAACACATAAACTGTAAAACTTTTAGAAGAAATTATAGAATAAAACCGTCAGGACATAGGACTTGGTGGTAGTAATTTGACAACAAAAATGATTTATTAAAGAAAATATCCATAAATTTGACCTAATCAGAATTAGAAATGAGGTCCAGCAATTCCATTTCTGGGTATTTACCCAAAAGATTTAAACTCAGTTAGTCAAAGAAATATCTGCACTCCCATGTTCATTGTAGCACTATTTACAATAGCCAAGTTCCGGGATCAACCTCCCTGTCGATCAACCAGATGAATGGATAAGGAAAAGGTGGTATATACACACAACGAAATACTATTAAGCCTTAAAAAAGAAGACAGGTCTGTCATTGGCAACCACATGGATGAAATTGGAGGACATCAAGGTAAGTAAAATAAGCCAGGCCTAGAAAAACAAATGCTGCACCTTCTCAGCTATACATGGAACCAAAGACAATTAAACTCATAAATGCAGAGAGTGGAATGGTGGTTACAGAGGCCAGGGGTTGTGGGGAGTGGAGAGATGCTGGTCAAAGAGTACACCACCTTAGATAGGAGGGGTAGGTTTTTTTGTGTTTTTTAAAATATCTATTGCATAGCATGGTGCATATAGTTAAAAACAGAGTTTTGTACATTTCAAAATTGCTAAGAGAGTAAATTTCAAACGTTCTCACCATAAAAAATTATAAGTATCTGGGGTGATGGATATGTTAATTAGCTTAACTTAATTATTCTCTAGTGTATTCATAAATCATAACATCAATTTGTACCCCACAATATGTACAATTATAAATTGTCAATTTATAATAAAATAAAGCAATCAAAAAGATTTAAAATGACCTTGCCAAGAGGATAAATAGGAGGTAAGTTACAGACTGGGAGAAAATATTTGCAAACCGCAAATATTTAACGAAAGATTCATATGTAGAATATATTAAAAATCTCTCAAAACGCAACAGCAAAACGGCAAACAATACGATTGGAAAAGGAGCAAAAACCCACTGAAGAGGACACACGGGTGGCAAATCTGCACGTGAAAAGATGTTCGAAGTGTGTTAGGGAAATGCAAATCGAGACCCTGATAGCCAACTCTTCACACCTGTTAGAAGAGCTAAAATGAAAAACAGTCACAACACCAAATGCTGCTGAGGATATGGAGAACCAGGGTCTCTCAAAAATTGCTAGTGAAATGTAAAATGGGATGGCCACCCCGGAAAACAGACTGGCAGTTTCTTACAAAACTCAACGTGAACTTGCCATACAATCCAGAAATCCCACTCTTGGACATTTATTCCAGAGAATAAAAATGTATGTCCACACAAAAACCTGTACAGAAATGTTTATAGCAGCTTTATTGCAATAGCCAATAACTAGAAGCAACCAGGATGTTCTTCAATAGGTGAGGGGCTAAGCTAACCATAATACATCCATACTATGGAATCACACTTAGCAATCAATAGGAATGCAGGAGACACATGGCAACCTGCGTAGACTTCATGGGTACCATCTGAGCGAAAAAGCCAGTCATCTTGTAGCTATGATTCCATTTACGTAACACTCTAAAAATGACACAATTTAGAGAAGAAAAACGCATTAGTGGTTGTCAGGGTTTAGAAATTGGGGGAACAGCAGGAGAGAAATCTTTGTAGTGATGAAAGTTAATTGCAGAGAGGATCACACAAATCTGCACACAGGCCAAGAGGGCATACAATTGTGTACACACATTGTACCAATGCTAGTTTCCTGATTCATTTTATTTTTTTGAGACAGAGTCTCACTCTGTCATCCAGACTGGAGTGCAGTGGTATGACTTTGGCTCACTGCAACCTCTGCCTCTTGGGTTCAAGTGATTCTCCTGCCTCAGCCTCCTGAGTAGCTGGGATTACAGGCACCCACCATCAGGCCCAGCTAATTTTTGTATTTTTAGTAGAGATGGGGTTTCACTATGTTGGCCAGGCTAGTCTCGAACTCTTGACCTCAGGTGATTCACCCGCCTTGGCCTCCCAAAGTGCTGGGATTACAGGCGTGAGCCACTGTGCCTGGCCGGTTTCCTAGTTTTGATATTGTACTGTAATCACGTAAATGAGACCCTTAGGGGAAGCAGGATGAAGGATATGCTGACCCCTTTATACTTGTATTGCAATTTCCTGTGACTCTATAATTATTTCAAAATAAAAAGCTAAAACTACACATAGGTATTAGAAAACACTGTTCTGATCTATCATAAATGTTTTGTAATCTACTTTTTGTGCCTTTAGGGCCTTGGCTTTAAAAGATTGATTAAAATTTATTTTATAAATTTATTTTATAAATTTAAATTTATAACATTTGAAAATTATGGATTATAGATAGATTATATTGCTGTTATCCAGTAGCATTAAAATTGTTTAACCCATTGAAAAATTCATTACTTTAAAAATATTTTATTTTTATTATTTATTTAGTTAGTTTAAAACATTTTTATTTTAATTTTTGTGGGTACATAGTAGCTGTATATATTTAATGGGGCACATGAGATATTTTGATACAGGCATGAAAAAATATTCATTACTGTTAAATAATAGTTTTCAAAACTTATTTATATTTCATGATATAATACATGGACATAATTTAAAAAGTTAGTATCCCACCCTTCGTATATCCTGAATTCCATTCACTAGAGGCAACTACCCTCAACTCCTGTGAATTTTGTTCCTTGTATATACCATGTCCCTTAATGATATGTTTATATGGAAATCATATTACTCATCAACAACAGATATTATTGGTTTACATTTTGTCATGATCGATATGAACTTAACTCTGACACAGCCTCCCTGCTGCTAACCCCTGCCTACTACTGTTTTCTCACATTTTGCTCATTTCATTAGTTGGTACATACAGTATTAAATGTGTTCAAATATTGCTTCATAATTAATGAAGAGTCCACTCTTTCCATGTCGCGAGGCTGTTTAACTCTTTGTCCTGGAGTTAACAGCTCTGTGTCTTTCATTTGTCTGCTTTTCTCTGCATCCATGGCGACACGTTTTCCCATATGTTCCCTTCCTGATTACTCTTTAGGCCAACTGTATACATTTTCCTGAGATTCCCCTTCACAGCTGTCCTGTGCTGGAACCCCTGCTCCCTGGAAGCTGTATCTTTCTCTTTCGTGTTTTACATTTGCTACCTAAAGAAGGGGTGTGTGGGAGACACATATTTGAATCTTTGGATGTCTGAAAGTGTCTTGGATCTGCTATCCCTCTTGACTGATAATTTGGCTGGGAGTAGGCTTTTAGGTTGAAAATAATTTTCTCGTGAAAATTTGAAGGCACTGCTCCCTGTTTTCTAGCAACTTGCTGCTGAGAACACAGAAGCCATGCTGGCTCTCCTTCCTTCTCTATATGTCATCTGTTTTTACTCTCTGAAGCTTGTGGGGTCTTTTGTTGCTGGTATTTTGAAATTTCACAGGGATGCACAGTATCCAGGCTTTTGAAATTAAAAAAAAAAACCTTTCTCAAAGTAATGTCTTTGCCATGAGTTCCAAAAGTTGATTTTGTGACTAAAAAGGCAAGCATTCGCTATTTCCAGCTATTTTCTGTGCACCTTCCTTCCCGGAGGTCATTAATGCCATTGGCTGACTGGGTGAAAAGCTGGCGGGTGGTGGGAGGTACCAAGGGACAAAGGAAGAGGGTACCCTGGGTCCCAGGAGTCCATTACACACTGCTGTGAGGTGCCAGGCAGAGGCCCATGGCTGAGAGTAGGGAAAAGATCCTGATGAAAATTAAAATCCAAAGAAACCACGCCAAGGGATTACTCCACCCTGGGGAGTGATCCAGCAACCCTTAAAGCTCCGTCCATTCTCGCTTCAGCGCCTTTCCTTGAGCTGTGCCCTCGCTGGAATTATAATTGGCTGCCAGCAACAGATAATTCATTCCAGTGGTCTAAATACATGAGGGTCCACGTTCTTATGTAAAGGAAGTCTAGAAGTAGGTGGTCCCTGGGGGGTGTGAGGGACCCACCCTCTTTCCACCTTTCAGTTCCAACTTTGTAGGCATGTTGCTTTCATCTTCAAGGTCACAAGATGGCTGCTGGCATTTTAGATAAGAGGAAAAAGAAGAGGCTAAGGGGCATTCTCTGGCTGGCTGATTTCTCTTAAAGAGCCTTTCTGGAAGTTTATCCACCTTCTACTTATATCTTATTGGCCATTGTGCAAGGGAGGCTGGAAACATATTCTTTTAGCTGGAGGGGTTTCTGTTAACAAGGAAGAAGAGGAGAATGAATCCTGCTGAGGGACCAGCAGCGGTCTCTGTGACCGTGTTCTGGACTCTTAACTACTCTTCAGCTACTGAGACCTTGTTCTTTCCAGAAAGCACAGGTGAAGTGGAACTTCCGTTTCCCTGATGCCCCAGGCAGATCCACGACTGCCAATGCCCTCGTGCCCTCGGAGACCCTTTCTCTGTGTTTGTCATTTTTATTTCTGCCTGAAAAGTGTTTGTCTCCTCACCCTAGCACGTCCCCGCCTTCCCATATGTTCCAATTCAGCCTTAGAGGCTTAGCCAATGGCAACTGCCTCCAGACTTCCTTGATTTCAACTGCCCAGCCCAAAGTTCCTCCTTTTCTCCTCTGAGTTCCGTAGTAATTTGGGGGATTAGAGTGACTAACTGCTCCTGTTTGCCCAAGATGAAGAGGTTCAAGGGACACAGGACTTTTGCATGGAAACCAGTGCTGGACGAATCATCCTGGTTTGCTTGGGACTGAGGGTTTTCCCAGGACGGCACTTTCAGTGCCCAAACTGGGAGGGTTCTGGGCAAGCCAGGATGAGTTGGTCACTTCACAGGGGTCAGAACACTGAACATGGCAGTCAGAATACAGGAAGGGGAGTGCTGGTGATGCACCAATGGACCATATGGTTTTGGGCCTCCCTGACCCTCAGCATCCAAATCTGTGAAACAGTTCTATTGTCAGCTTTTCAGGGTTGTGAGGATGATGGCAGGAGATCCTTTTGATTGATTTATTTATCAGACAGAGTCTTGCTCTGTTGCCCAGGATGGAGGGCAGTGGCACAATCTTGATTCACTGCAACCTCTGCTTCCCGAGTTTAAGCAATTTTCCTGCCTCAGCCTCCTGATTAGCTAGGATTACAGGCACGCATCACCATGCCCAGCTAATTTTTGTATTTTTAGTAGAGACGGGGCTTCACCATATTGGCCAGACGGGTCTCGAATTCCTGACCTCAGGTGATCCACCTGCCTCATCCTCCCAAAGTGCTGGGATTACAGATATGAGCCACCCTGTCCAGCCTGGCAGGAGATCTTGTACATGAAAGCTCCTTGCAAATGTGGTAACATATAAATGGGTGACAGCCTTTTTTACTATATTGGTAATCCTTCTTATGGTCCATACCAAATTCTGTTGGGCATAATGGTTATTTGAATGCTGGTTTTATTTTCCCCTCCTAGACTGAGAAACATATGTCCCCATAAATCAGAGGAACCCAGCAATCTCTGCAGCAGGTAGGAATTTGCATCCCAACAGTCATGTGCAAGAACCAGCACAGTATTTTATTTTTGTAAATCAAATTAAATCTGGCTGTGAGCGCCCAGTCACCATGGCTGAGTCATTGCCTGGAGCACCCCCTCCTTAGGGTGGGCAAGATGGTTTACATAGTCCAGAAACCTCAGCAAAGCTTGTGTTCTTCAGCCCCATATGGTCACCGTTGGAACCTCTTGCTCATGTCCAAATGGTGTATTCCAAAGGAGGGTGGTTCTTTTCTCTCTATGCCAAGCAAGGCTCTGAGATCTTTTTCAGCAGCTCACAGGGTCTTAGAGCTTGATTATCAGTCCCTGGCACCCAAGGGCCTCCTCATCAAAGGTTCTGCCGCCTCCTGAGGTGCCGCATTAAGCTAGGTGCATGTTTCCATGCCAGTGGTGTGTGCTGGGGCCAAGTTGTACTGTCCCAGGAGAGCTGACAGCGTGTGCCTCTTCCCAACTTTCTGCTCAATGACATAAAGTTGGTAGCTTGAAATTGACCATGGTGGAAATATGTACACCACAGAAACTGGCAAACACTATAAATCAGGAGCCCCCGCCCTCCACCCCTCCACCCTGAGAACAGGTTGTTAGCTTTCACCAGTACGCCAACATGTATGCCACCATGCCTTCGCTTCCTGTCTCTGGGAAACCTGTGTGTCCCTATGGGTTGAGCCTTTTCCTGCCCATCCTAGAGCCCCTGCCCACCCGAGACAGCCAGCTCTTTGTGCCCAGTGCCGAGACTTCAAAAAATAAAAGGCTTTCGTTTCTCCAGTGGGACAGATCTCAGGACACAGAGCCCTCCTGGTTCTCTTCAGAGGAGAAAGATGAGGTTCCTTTCATTCTGTTTTCTGCACCTCTCTCTTTCAGATGAGTCTATGACATCATAAAGCACAATCGGTTTGCCCATTGGGCAATCCTGCCACATTCGAATTCCTCCTGGCAGTGTCTGGCATTATGCTCTTATTTCAGTAGAGCAGCTGGGTAGATGGACAAAGGGAAGCTGGGCATTCACCACTCCCAGTGAACTGGGCGATACTCTCAATGCTCCCTCCCCCATCCACATGCCCACTGCCTCCCACGCCTGCCACCCAGGTCCATTGCAGGGCCTGGCTGTAGCTCTACCCTGACCTTCTGGCTTCTGTAGCTCTTTATGTAACTGAGCACTAAATGTTCCATCTGGGAGGCTGGCTCCAAGGAATTTCTCATTTTCAGATATTTATGTCTTAAACTGAAGACCAGATACTGCTGGTTCTTGTCTTCTGTCTCCTCGCGGCATCATTAGCCGTTTTCAGGAGCTACATTCTGTAAGTGGATTTGCCAGCTTGTCACTGGTGAGTTCGGAGTTACCAATGACCCTTGAAGAAATGCTCGGAATTCCTCCAGCCAGCCAGCAATGCATAACCAGGGAGACAGGAGCGCAGACACGGATTTACGGGGAGCAGCGGGGATCTCATCTACAAAACCCCAGTAATGGCTTGTATCTTTCTCCAAGGAGATAAGAAAACTATTGTTGCTTCTATCCACCTTCTCAACACTCCTGGGAGAAAGATAACAAGCGGATGTTAGTGTTCTCCTGTTGCAGATGGGTGCACTGAGGTGCAGGAAAAACACGAAAATTAAATATAGGCAAAAGTTGCTTAAGTGACTATATGCAAACGGAAGTAGTGCAAAGAGTTACTCTTTCATTTATACATGCATTTATTCAGCTCTTTGCCCGGCATGCCTCGTGTATGGGGACAGACACAAGGATTAATGAAACGGGATGCCCACTCTCAAAGAGCCCTAAGTCTGGTGGAAGAAGCAGACACACTTAACCCAGTAATTTCCCTGTCACATGTGCAGGGCTACCATGTACAGTTGTTCAGGTTCTTTACTGCACAAAGGTGCTCTGCTGAAGAGGCAAGTGGAAGGGGCAGGCTAGAAATCTAGCCCTTGCTTTGCTGGCTGAGACTTTGCCCTGGTGTGGGACCTTTTTCTAGGGATAAAAAATCTATATAGGGGATCTCTAGACCGTCCACAGGACCCCAGCCCAAGATTTTTATAGCATTATCTCGTGTAAAGCATTCAACATCCTAATCGCAAATGGATAGCCTGATCATCAATAGTAGCCACCTGATTTGAGTTCTAGCGCCTCTAGCTTTGTGCCTCTTCCTGCCTCGGGGCCTCAGTCTCCCCTGTGCACTGTGGGGATTGGCAAGATGGGTATGAAGGCCCTTCCTGCATGAGCAGTCCAGGTGAGTTTGCTTCTTGCAGGACACTCGATGGGTGATGGTCCCCACCTTCGTACTTGGGAGGCTGGTATGAGCAGAGAGAAATATCAGTAGAGGAAGGATATTCTAATGAGGGGACCTCAAAAAAGTCCAGGGTTTTTATCAGGACAGAAGGCTGACGTGAGCTCCGCTGCCCAAAGGGTAGAGTTGGGCCAATGCAGGAGACCTTTCTGGTGGGCGGGGCTGTAGCAAGTGCCGGCCAATTGGAAGGGCCAGGAAGAGGTGATTGGCATACAGAGATCAGCAGGGGGCCGAGGGGAGACTCCAGCTGGTGGGTTCCAGACTCTTCTAGATTGTTCAGCAGGGCAAAGGTCAGACTCAGAAGTAGGTACCAAGCAGAGGCATAGGGGGTGGAACACAGGGGCCTGGGGACACTGGCACAGCCTTTCCTGGGTCTCTTTAACAATGGGTAAAGGGGTCAGCCACCAGCTGTGTCTGCCAGGAACCCAGATCCCAGCGTGGGAGCCCACAGGTGAGGAATGCTGTGAACTCACCAGCTAAGAGGAGCCAAGGAAGGCAGGCAGAGGCCAAGATCAAGAGGCAGGGATGGAAAATGTCCCTGAGTGAGGCAGCGACAGTGTGGCGCCTGGGACAGAGCTTGAGGTGGGGCACTTGAGTTCAAAACTCGGCCCCAGCACTCTCCAGCTGGGTGACTTGGGACCAGTTACCTTCTCTGAAGTCTCAGTTTTCTCATCCATAAAATGGGCTAAAAAACATCTTCCCTTTGCAAAGTGGTTGTGAGCATTAGTGGTGTTGCAGGTGAATTCCTAGCACAGGCCTGGCTCATGGCAGACTTTCATCAACAATCGCTTTTATTAATCTCGACAAAAATCAGCTGCCGTGTAGTACAGGCATGAATAAGGAATAGCATTCTAGCACAGTGAAAGGTGATGTTCCCGCTGCCCCTCAGTTTATTAAAATGCCACCTTCTGCACATCTGGACGAACGGACTTGACGCTGGACATCTAGCTTCTGTGATTCCTTCCTTTGCTAGAAAGAATTCTAAGTGAGCCCATCGCCAAGTTTATCTTCTAAAGACAGTGACAAGCTGTATCCAGGGCAGCTGGAGATGGCATTTCTATTTTGGTTGTCAATAGTGTCAAACAGATACTTGCAATGTGCCGTCAATTGGAATTGGACAGAAAGGACGGGAGATTCCAGCTTAGGTGAGAATCTCATACCTTTGTGAGGGCCACATAAAAAACCCAGTGTGTATCAGCATGTCCACAGGATGATCGGGCCGACAAGCTCTGGGAGTTTCGGAGAGAGACTACGCTGATGACAAGACAGGAACGTGCGGCTGTCACTGTGGGAGGAATTAACCACAGTTCCGGACCCTGTGCCGTTTAATAAGCATCTCTTGTTTGATCGTCCAACAATCGCGTGGGGGAGATGCTGCCCCCATTCTACATTCTACAAACTGAGGCCCGAAGAGGATAATAGACTAGACCAGGATAATAATACACTGAGGAAAGTGTGATGCCTGGACTGGAGCCCAGGAATGTGACCCTAACGGCAAGCTCATTTCTACACAGGTACGCTGCAAGTCCTGCATCTTCCTAGAGGCAAGCTGTAGGGAGCGAAGCTAGTGGTTCAGGTCTGGCTTCCCCCCTCTGGTTTGTTTCTATTTGTTGTATGTTCTACTGATTGATTCCATATGGGAATATTAGACCAGAGTGTGCCGGCTCCTACTGAAAATGCCGCACAGCCTTCCCCGCCCCGCCCAGGTGGGTAGAGCCCCTCTTTACATTCTCACAGAATCCCTTGTGCTGCTCTTTTGAGACCCGTATCACAGGTGGAATTACTTAAGGCCTTGTGGCCCGATTTGTGTCTTCCTCACTATACCTCAAGCTTCCTGAAGACAATCATATCTTTCTGCTTTACCCCAGAGCTTATCATGATCGCTGGCACATAGCAGATGATGACAGCTTCCCCTTCAGGAAGAGTAGAATTTCGTCCGGAAGAGATGGGTGGTGGCCGCTCCAGATGGAGGGGCAGGCCTCGTTGGGAGAAAATCCCCAACGGAGCGTCCACATCCTCTCAATATGGAAAGCGCAGGCCCTGACATGTACCAGGTGACAAATAAAGACTGATTTAATGAATGAATAAAAGTCAGAAGCAAATTCTGTCCAGGGTTCTCTGTTCCGATTAGTCTCTTTGCATGGCTGGTTTGGCTATTATTGGTTCAAGCACACATGGTAAGGGGCAAGAATGCAGAGAACTTATAGGGGGCTCTCAGGCATCGTTTGTCTTATACACGTTTCATTATCCTAAGAATAGGATAATAAAAAAATCCTACGGGATAATAGTAAGAACCTTCTGGGCTTATAATGGTGGGTCACTTGGGATTCCAGGGGTCAACGATTGGATACCGGCTCAGATGGATGGGAATGGTGATTGACGTGTAACCTTAGCTGGCAGGATTCCAGGCCACTTGAAACTCCCCTGCTTCAGACTTCAATCGGTGCAGCACCTGGGCAGTAGGGGACTGGAATGAATAGCCTGATGTAGGCTTCTTGTACACAACCTTAAGGTGTGGGCAGCAGGGAATAGACACTGATGGTAAGGAGAGAGGTGAGGTGATCAGTGCCATAAAGTATGCATAGCTCCACCGTATATTTTTATCCAACTCCTTTCCTGCCGCAGGACCTTTGCACGTGTTACTCCCAATTCTTAGCCTCCCTTCCACCCCTTTGCAAGACTAGCTCCTTCTTGTCCTCCAGGCCTCAGCCTATTTTTTGCTCCTCTGAGGGGACTTCTCTGACTACTGTGTTATAAATAGATCTCCCAATTTCTCTTATTCTTTCTTAGACTTTCATTTGTTGTTTTCATTACACATATTAGAATTCATAATCATTTTACTTATTGCTGTTTACTTGTATACTTAAAAGTCTATTTTCCCCACTAGAATGTGCACTTCATGAGGCCAGGGCCACGCCTACTTTGTCCTCATTGATTTCCTGTGCCTAACAGTGCACACGGAGCAGGCAGCCGTCAGCCTTGGCAGGTTGTTTGACTGATGGAATGAAGAATTATGTTGCTGAGCAAGATTCCCTGTGAATCTTGGCTGCCTAGAAATTCAGAGCTAAAATTTTAATGCAGCTTTAGTAACTGTCTAGGTCATTAAGATGGGCATTTCTGAGTGCTGACTTTTATCTGGCGTTCCTTGCTCAGCGGACTTTTATTTAGTTGGCCTGTGTAACCGATGCTTGTCATTTATGGTAAGAATCACACTTTCCCTCATGATGTCAAGCAGACATGATGTACACTGCAGGCAGGAGACATGATCTTTTTGTACTTTCCAGAAAACAGAACAGTGTAAGCAGGGGCAGCAGAGCTATGACCCATGCTGTGTCCTCTTCAGGACTGTCTTTAGCAAGAACTCTTTGGTTAGGAGCTGGTACCTTTGAGGTTCAGGCCTGCCCGCTGAGCCCTGTGATGGGTGAGGGTTCTGCCACAGGTGTACAAGGGCCACAGGTATTCTACATAGAACTTTTGTGCAAATTAGAAAACGGTGCCCCGATGGGTGGCTATAGCCCTGTGCAAAAACAAAAGGGTTGGCAGATGGAGTGTTGGCTGGATTTCAGTCCTTCCTTGTTGTCCTGGCTGGATATCTTTGTGCAGTAAACAACCTGAACCACTGTACATGGTGGTCTTGAGTGGAAAGGTCTCTAAGGCTGGGGAGGACCCCACTTGCCTTTGTATTTGCACCCCTCTCTGTAGGGGCTGCCCAGCAGACAGGGCTTCCTAGTGTCAGTCATTGCTCCGCTTAATCATGTCCGAGCCTCCTCAACTCTGGAAAATACGGCTGGGAGGGGCAAGGGGTTGGGGAAAGAGCAATATTTGTCAGGTGTCTAGCACTAGGCCGGAAGCTGGACATACAGCGGTGAGTATGACCTGGTCTTTTTTCTGTCTGATGAAAGGAATAGATAGGCAAATAAAGTGGGAACAAATTGTCACAAGTAAATGAGTGCAAAGATACGGGAACAGAGAGAGGCGCAGCCTGCCTGCAGTCATAAATGGCTTCTCAGATGACAGGCTTTATGACTTGGGTCCTTAGAGGAGTTCCCAGGCCAAGCAACAAAGGAAGGGGCATTCTAGGCAGGAGAAGCAGCGAGTCCAAAGGCACGGAGCTCCGAGACTGCATGGTGAGGTCTGGAAACAGAGGCTGCCCGAGATACGGGAATGTCCTCCTCCCACACACCCCGCTGCTGCCCACCCGAAGAGGTCTAATGTTTCCTCTTCCGTGACGCCTTCCTTTGCCCATCGGTCCCCTTACCCTCAGTCTTTGTGGTGCACACAAAGAATAGCGCCTAACTCCGCAATCTCTTGCCCCGTAGCGCCCGACCCCGCATGCTACTGTTCTTTCCTCTGGGCCCTCATTAGAGGGGGGCTGGGGCCACCCCAGCCTCACCTTTGTGTCCTCTCTTCTCACACAGTGCCAGGCACATGTCAAGTGACAGAAAATGACTTACATGAATGAATGAGCCGTGTGCTTGAAGCAGAGTGTAGTGAAGCCAGTCGGACGCCAACCTGGAGACGCATTCTGGGTCTTGTGATGCCATGTAAGGGAGTCTGGACTCCAGCCATTGGCATCAGAAGTTTTGGGCAGAGGATGACATCACAGTCAAGGTCACACCTGTTCTGTGGCAGGCAGCAGGGTGTTCGATCTGGCAGGCAGATCCCAGCTGTGAGACACCCGCTGGATCATGCAGGCTCCTTAGTGCCCAGAGCAGAGTCCAGGGAGGAGGCCTCAAGGGATAGGGGAAGCCCAGGGCTATCTCGGCCAGGGCACCTTTGACTACAGATGGCAAACAGTAGTGCCTTGTGTTATCTCGCCTGATACAAAGCGCAGAGGTAGGAGAGTTTTCAGGTCAACAGGGCTCAATACTATCATAATCTCACGGAGGTTCCTTCCATCTCCCTGCCTTGTGACTTCACGTTCAGCTTCATTGCAAGATGGTGGCAGCAGCTCCAGGAGTCACACCCAGATCCATGAGCGTCCAGTGGTTTAACAGCCATTCCCTCTGCGGGCTCCTTCCTAAAAGCAAGTCCCCTGGCAGACCTCCCCTCACATCTCATTGGCCAGAGTTGGGTCCCATGTTCACCCTGGCACCAGTGACTGGTAAGAGCTTCATGACTGACTTAGGCTAAGCAGGTGCCAGGGCTGGGGCTGCCTTTGCCTGTAGCAAACGGTGTGGCCTGGCGGAGGAGAGGATGTTGAGCTGCAGAGGACCCTGACCCAACTTCCAGACCCTGAGCTGGGGGTGTGCGGTGAGGATAAGCAGTGACCCCTCCGGGGGGTGCAGGGGAAGGACATCCTCAGCAGAGCCACCACTCAGGTGGAAGAGGAGAGGGAGGAGTTTGTTTGCCAGGGCATGGGGATTCAGGGGCCTGGCTGAGGGGAAGGCTGGGGAGGCAAGGTGCAGAGGGTGAATGGGTGAGACGGCGCCGGCTGGGAGGCAGCATTAGAGGCGAAGCTAGCACGCTAGGAGGGCACCAAAGGCGGATGAGAAAGGCTTTCCACCCGGCCGCAAGCGCTACGTGATGTGCTGGCTGGGAGCGAGGTCCCGCGGGGCCCTGGGGGTTTGATGACTTAGCATTCTGGGCTGAACCTCCAGGGGACAGGTGTGGCTGAGGCTTGAGAGCCGGGACACTGCACAGCCCGTTTCAAACACTCCGCCCACAAGCCGCACACTCGCGTACTCACACACACGCACAGCCCTGCCATTTGCAATGGCAGACTCCTCAGATGGCACAATGCAGCTCTTTGCCCAAGCAACAAAGGAAAGGCCCTGGTCATTATTCAGAGGCATGCAGCGGAATTATTTGTATCTAACTACCCTCTTGACATCTTCACTTGGACATCTCAAAAGCTCTCAGAGCCCATGCCTCTCAGCCAGGATGGCTAGAACAGCAGGGGGCTGGGTGGAGACTCTCTATGTCCGTGGTATCTCTTCAGCAGGGCGTCAGCGATTTTTACAAGGTGGCTGGGTTCCAAGAGGGCAAAAGAGTGGAAGCTGCAAGCTTTTCAAGGCCTGGCCTTAGAAGTCCTAAAAACTTCTATTTTTCTGATCGAAGCAAGGCATATGGCTGGGCAAGCCCAAGGCCAGTCAGAATCAAGGAGAAGGGAAATAGACTCCATCTCTTGAGGAGAGGAGTGGCGGGTGTACCCAGGAATGAGAAGGATAGTTGGTGGCCCTCTCTGGACACAAAAGTGCCACAAAACTGGTGCGCAGCAGAGTTGAGGCTCCAGCCCATGCCTGTCTAATGCCAACTGCACACCACCAGGTCACTGATCTGACCAGGGACTTCTCAAGCTATGGATCTGGACTACTGAATCACTCTTGAGATCATCCAGTGGTCCAAATTCGTCATTGTTTTAACCTGGGTTTTCTTAGAAGCCAGACTTCAGGCCCAATTTGAGTATAAGTGGTTTATTTGGAAGGTGACCCCAGGAAGCCCTGATAGGGAAGAATTAGGACAGGGATGGATGGATGGAAACCAGGTGCCAGTGAGGTTATGCTGTAGGCACCTGGAGCTCAGTCTTGCTGGGATTCTGGGAGGTGATCCGGAACACACCGGAGGGGCAGGAAGCTGGGGTGTTTATTCTCCCACTTCCCACTCTGGGGCTAAGATCCTATCCCAGACCCATAGAACTTCTGTTTGAGCCGATATTACTTTTCAGACTTGTTCAGGATCCCTTCATTCACTGGCTCCCAGTTCTAGAGGGTTCTTACTGTCATGGCCCCTGGGTTGGAGAGGGTGCATTGCACCGCGGAGTCACATGCAACAACCCCGTCAGGCTCTTTAGCAGCTAATACAACTCCAGACTCTTCCAGGGCCAAATGTGTTTCCTCTGCTTGGATCTCCGGGCTGTCCCTGCCTCAACCAACCCAACAGTGTCTTCTGGCTGCAAGAGCTGTAATTAGAAACGGCAATAGACTGTTACTTTGTAGCTGCTGGAGAATTATGCCTCCCAGTATTTCCTTCCTGTGTAGTCGCCTCCCACGTGGACTTGAGCTTGGCCATGTGATTTGCTTTAGCCAATGGGACATTAGCAAATGTGATGCAGGCAAAGGCTTGATAAGTGCTTGCACGTTGGGCCTTTTCCTCTTGCACCCCAGCCGCCATGCTGTGAGGAAGTCCAGGCCATCCTGCTGGGAAGTGAGATCATGTGAAGAAAATACGTGGTGAGAGAGAGAAGCCACAGGGAGGAGCCCTGAGCCATCAGACATGCGATCTGGATCTTTCTGGATCTTCCAACCCAGCCCAGTCACCAGTCAAATGCAGTGAAGAGACAATCCATGAACTGCAATACAGAGCAATACAGAGGGACTGCCCGGCTGGGTCTCATCTGCATTTCTGACCCTCAGAATCTCCAGCAAACAAGATGGTTCTTGTTTTAGGCCACTGTGTTTTCTAGCAATAGATAACTGAAACAGCGCAGCTGGCCTTGCTACCCATATGCTTGTAGCTTCTGCTTCCTAAGTTTGCTGACACCACACGTCTTTCCTCTGTCGGTTGAGAAAGTGCTTATTGAAAGACACTCAACACCCAGTTTGAGGAGGTAGGGAATAAGGGCAATGAGAGCTGCTGCTTTGCTTCTGGGCAGGACAGGAGTGGTAGAGGGGTAATGGCACGTGTTTCATGGTGCTGCCCAGCAGAACCGCCCACCAATGCCACTGAAAGCCTCGGCAAGGAGTGTGGCGAGTTCTCTGCCTCACTGTGGGGTTCTGACTTCTCACTCAAAAGCAAGAATTGAATGCTCAACTCTAGGCATGGCCTAGGAAGGCCACAAGGGGCTCCCAGTAATAGGCCAGCTTAAGATCCCTTTCCCAACTGGGCAGAGCTGGAAGACCTGCCTCATCAGGGGGCTCAATTGGACCCAGGTGCTGCTGACAATCTTGTCCTGGCTGCTAAAAATCAGCTGAGAAGACACAGAGCTGAAATCCCAGGGCTACATGAAAACAAAAGCAGAAAACAGTATTAGGGATTAATCATCCTGTAGGATTTCTTGGTGAGTTCCATTGCTATTTGTGTGCAAAAAGCATTACTTAATGAAAATGTCATGTCTGAGCACCAGGTTTTGCATCCAGTGGTGAATGTGTACCCAAACTACAGGGGGAAAATTTTAATTCCCATAAAAATATGCAAAGTTACTAATTAAAAAATTTCCCCATCCACATTAGGATCACAAAGTGTATAAAACTCCCAAGCTGATGATTGTACCCAGTTCAGATTTTATTAATAAAATCTAATTTGTTTTCCCAGTTTTATGGATTAGATTCCCTAGTTATGTTATTTATTCCCACCACCTTTTCTTCTTGAATCACAAAATAAATGTCAATTTCTGAAGTTAGATGGTGAATATTCATCTCTCTCCCTAGAATATTGTGGGTGGGAGGCTTTTTTCTTGATTTAGAAGGGGAAAAATCACAATTTAAATATGAAGTACACATAAAAGAATTGAAAAGGTATTATAAAACATTCTTTTTTCTTTATTCTCTTTTCATCTCCATTCCCTACTCTCATTATTCTCCTCCCTGTAGAAGACCATTCTAATATATTTAATGAGTATTGTTTTGTTTCTATGTCTTCATGTAAATGTGCACTATTGTTTTGTGGGCATGTATTTTGAATTGTTGTTATTATTATTATGTTACACATCCCATTGTTTCTTCTTTTTTTTTTTTTTAACTCAGCACTGTGTTTCTAAGATCCATCTATGTTGCTATATAAACATTGAATCTACTAATTGTAACTGCTGTAGGGAACTCCAGGAATTCCATTCTTCACGTTTCACCTATTAATTCTGCCAGGGATGGACACTCTAATGGCTTCTAACCACGGCCACATTAAAAAAAATTATACTGAACATTCTTGTTCATGTTCTCTAGCAAACCCCATAAAATAAATGTCCATGCATTTATTCACAGATCAGAGTGCAGCTTCACATGCCTTTATCTCAACACAGACCAAGAAGGACTCAGCATATGGAGCTGACAGTATCTCAAACCAGTGATGAAAGGTTTTGTGATACAGTATATAATGTTGGGAGTACTGGTTAGTCATTTGGGGAAAAAATATCCAGTAAACACTGATTTATAAAGCTGAATTTGGATTTCTTAAATTCTGTCTGCATTGTCATAATGAAAACGTTCAAACAGCTGAAAGAGTTAATAGTGTGATTTTGAAAATACAGATAATCATTTTAGAAGAAATTATTTCCGAATTAATCAGTATATACCCTGCGAGGGAAAAAAGTGTTTAAAAACCAAATCTGTTGTATACATTCAAAACAAACATACATTCACAGTAAAGATTTCCTAAGGTTTGTACAATTAGAGTGCATTTTCCCAGTTGAGCAATATGATTTGTTGGTGGGGGCTACGAAACCACGGAGCAAATGGATCACATGTGCCCACATTTCCTGGTACATGGTCTCTGTTCACACAGCCTGCTTCTAAAACAGCAGCATTCTTCCTTTTCAGTTTTAGCTCCTGCTTGAAAAAGTCAGATACAACTACAGACATAGGGTGGCTCTTTACCTGCCTTCTTTCCCCATGGGAGGTTGCAGTTTTACAGTGTGAATCTCTCTTGCTTGTCAAAATGTCCAACAGATCCAAAGGATGTATTTTTCAATGTACTCTTTTATTCTTTTTCCAGACTCTGACATTCTTAGTTCATATTACCATTTGGATCTGACAGCTAGCTGTTAAGCTCCCAGCTCAAACTAGAGACCTGCTTGCTTGAGAGTCTGTGGCCATTCCATGGTCACCTCAGCAAAGTCTTTCCCCTTAAGTTTAGCAGGTTTTTGTCTTTTGTGACCTCACTCCAGCACTCTCAGAGGATTCAAGTGGGGCAGCAGACTTTCGTATTTTGACTCTCTCTCTTCGAATGACTCCTTCTCCAGTCTCCATTTTGACGTGTAAGCCTCCATTTTGACTCTTGCCATTATAGATGTAGGAAAAAAGACTTTTTCCGGAGAATTCCTGAGCCCTCCCAAATTGCTGGGAGAGTGAATCATCTTAGCCTTGGTTTGGCCAACCCTCTGCCACTCAGTGTGCACATGCGGAGAGTTTTCCTGATGCTGGCTAGGCCTCCACCACAACAGGACTATCTGTGCACATTTGGGTCACAGTTTCTCAGGCCTTACCCCTCATATCCTTCCTACTAAATCTGGAGCCTTGAAACCACTCCTCCTTTCTTCCATCTCTTGTATTTCAGAATAGTTCTCCCCAATTCATATAGAAGCTTCCTTTAAAAAAACCATGTGCAACAATAGCTGGAAAATTTTTAGGGATGGTTAATAAAAAAAGGGAGCTTTCCCAACCAGATGTAAAAGTGTCTTGAGCTATGATAACTGATTCAGTTTAAGATTGCCGCATGAATTGATACATAAGTGGAAAGAGGAGAAAGTCTCAACACAGACCAAGTAACTGGGAGAATTCAGCATATGGAGATGACAGCATCTCAGACCAGTGAAGAAAGGTTTTGTGATACAATATACAATGTTAGGAGTACTGGTTAATGATTTGGGGAAAAAAAGAGTTAGATCCCTACCTCACACCAGATAGGTGAACTATCTTAATGTTATGAAAAGAAGAATGAGAAAAAGAAGTCATCAGTATACTGGAGAATATTGGTGAATCCTGAGAATGAGAAAAGCCTTCTAAAAGCACAGGAAGGCAAAAAACCATACAGGAGTATCAGTAGATTTCAGTAAAAACAAAAGCTAGGCACTTCTATATCTATAAACCCGTCATAGTAAAGACTTAAAGGTAAAATAAAATGAAGGAAAACACAGCATAGATGGCAAACTATTAATATGATTAGTATATTAAGGCTTGCCACCAATGAATAAGCACGAAGTTGAGAATAATGTTGAGCCCTAGGTTAAGGCATTATTGCTCAAGGAAGGCTGCCAGCCACTTGATGATGGGTTAAGTACATCAGACCCTTCTTCTAAAAGAGCAGCAATGTGTTCATTTTAGATTTTTACCTACTGCAGCTATGAGTTTGCCTTCCCCATCTATGGTGTCTCTGCCAACACCTATCTGTGGACAGACAGAAATGGCATGGTATTCTGAATAACATGGCCCCAGCTTGAGGGACCTATTTTATGGAAAAGGGAGGGCTGACAATGACACACTGTGAAGGATTCCCTTGATCTGCCTATCAGTTGGAAGGAGCCAACCTAGTACAACAGTGACATGAACTGTTGGCCTAGCTAAGGGACGGGCTCTGGGACAACACTCTGCAGCGTTGGCGTGCTGAGCTCCAGGATGCTATATCCACACTAAACTGATGAGCCACATGTGTCACCAGGAACTAGAATACACAGGTCTGGCAAAGGAAAGGGGAAGCAAGTTTGGTCACCTTCACTATTGCTCCCAGTGACACTTAGAAAAGCTGTATTTCCTTGTCTTGAACCCTTAGATTCTGCTGTATCAGGGGTCCTATTTCCCAAGTGGAGAATGCTTCTATCAGGAATTCCTCTCAATTGGGAGCTATGACTGTCATCTAGTTGGTCACCTTGGCTGCTTGTGCCCATGGTCCAGGAGGTAAAGAAAGTTATAGTGGATTCTTAGAATAGATTCTCCCAGAGGCAGGTCCTGGAATCAGGATTTGAGTGCAAATAGTTTATTTGGAAGAGGACTGCAGGAAATACCAGAAGGGGAGTAGAGAAGTAAGACGGCTTGAAGAAGGAAGCCAACACAGGATATTAGTAAGTGGGTTGCTGTTGAGGAAACAGGCACTCGACTCTGCTGAGGACACATCTGGGAGAAATGTGGAGTGCGTCTTAGAGCTGTCGCACCAGAAAGGCAGGGAAACTGGGCATTTATATACTAATTTCTGCTCTTCCCAGGAGCTTCAACGCCAGGCACCTTGTCCTGCACTGAATGAAAGCTGGGCATGTTCTGAAGGCTGGAGAAGGCCCCCAGGCAGGGAGCAGTGGTGTTCACAGCAGGAAGCTGCTGAGTGCCCAACCACAGCAAATACTTAAGTGATACGGGCGGGCTCCATGTTGGAGCTTGATTTTCAGTGCAGTCATCCCTCCAGCTTTTCAAGATAAGGGCCTTTTCAAATGCCTCATGGACCCCTCTGGCTTCTACACTGTGCCCCGAGTTGATACCTGGCTGGCCCATGGTTGTTTTTTTCATTCTTTGTGGTTCCTATGACCATGAACGACAGCTACTCAGTGCTGTAACCCTTACGATCACCATCACCCTCTGATTTTCCCGGATGTCCGAGCTATTGCTTAAGCCTGTACATGTCCTTCCCCCATGCCCTCCCAACCCACCGAACATGAGTGGCGCTGCAGCGTGGCAGCAGGGGTCACGACCACTGCACTTACCTCCAGAATTTCAATTCTCGCTTTCTAGCCGGCGAGACGTTCAGTTCCAGAATCCCAGCCTGATGGTCTGCTTCCTAGGGCCACCTCCAATATCAAATGTCTTAGTTTGGGTTCCTCTTGAAGCAGATTCTGAGACCAGACTTTCTAGATGAGTAGTTTGTTAGGGAGTGATTCCAGGAAACACCAGTAGGGGCAGGAGAGAGTGGGAAAGGGCAGGGAAGGAAGCCCGTGTGGTACTTGTTAAGGAGAAGGTCACCACGGTGGGTAACTGGGGCTCAGTCTTGCTAAGGACCTCCAAAAGACGACGTGGACATGGCTCAGAATTGTCCCAGTCCCATCAGAGGGGCCACATGGCTGGGGGAATTTATCTACCAACTCCTAGTCATCATTAGTTGAGATTGTCCCCAAAGTGTCCCCTTCTCAGCACCTCTGACCTGCTCTGAGGGCAGGCTGAGTGTGTGCCCACGGCCAGAGGGAGGCCTCAGCAGGGAGTCTCTGGAGCTTGAGGTATGAAGCTCATGTGCATGTGACAGTGATTGTCGAGGGGATATGAATGGAGCACTGACAGCTGTAATTGGAGGCGTGGGGCATGAAATTTATTCTAATGACCACAGGGTTCTGGGGCTGTGCTATACAGTGGGGTCAGAAAGGAGCAGGTCTGGAGCCCAGAGGATTTACTAGTTTTATGGCATTTCCGTGCCTGGTGAGAAGGTTGTTTTGGCAACCACAATCCCACAACTGGCAAGGCGATTAAGGGCTCACACCCTTCAGTGTAAAAGAGCTGGGTCACCTTGCCCAACGAGCAACAGAGATCAGCATGCTGGTGAAGGAAACCAAAATATTTCACCCCAAAATACACTCTGGCATATTTTGAGATGGCTGTTCAGAGGGTCTACAAACAGAAGCATCCCTTCAAGCTGTCTTTTGCAGGGGGAGATGTGCATCTGTACAGAGCCTGCATTGACGCAGCCAGGTGTTCTCTGAAGCCTCCCCTTGTCTGGATTTAGGCAAGATGAACTGAGAGTCTGACCCTTTTAAAGAAACATTTACCATCTATTCTGTCTGAGGGCTGCTACTTTGAGATTTCATCTACGTAACAAGACTATCTTTGCCAGCCAGGTCTCTTCTCTCCCTCCCATAGCCTGTCTTGCCACTATAACCTGATTTATCACCATAACTTGTTTTGCCATAATCCTAGCTCCCTTTCTCTCTGTAGTCTTAGGGTGGATATAAGCTTATGAATCCCACTAGGGGGTTGGAATAATAACTGTGTGGTTCTCCCCCATGTGTACATCGATTCATTTGCATGCCTTTTCTTTAATTAATCTGCCTTTTGTCAATTGACTCTTCAGCGAACCTTCAGAGGACAAACTGGAAGTTTTGCCTTGACCCCTACACTGGCTGTAGGTGAGGTAAAGCTAGAGTGAGTGGTAGAGGAGGAGGATAATGGTTAATTATGGCTTCAGGGCCAGCTTCATTCTGTCTTTGAAGATATTGTGGCTGACCATCACCTTGACCACCACCTGGAAGGGAACACTCCATGCACTGGCCTTAATGAAGGACATGCGTGGAACCGAGCGGTGCAAGGGGTGGACTGTATACGATGCCCAATCTGCGTCTTCATATCCTTTCAGCCTCACTTTCGACTCCACCCTCCCTGCTGCATGCAGGGGCAGCGTGATGCCTTCTTTTTTCAGGCCCATGCCGGTGCCTCTCTGTCCCTGCCCCAAGCATGCAGAACCCCAGGAACCTGCTTGCAATTCACACACGTGCAACCCAGATGTTCCAGCCAAGTTCAACCCTGTGACCAGTGGATGGGAGTGGGGAGCGGAGCCAGTGGATACATGCTTTTTCTTTTCTTTCTTTCCTTTTTTGGCAGCAGCAAACCCTGGGGTCTTTACTAACACCGTGTGGGAGGCAGGCATTAAATGTCCTTTGGTTCCTCGTTGGCAACAAGTTAGTAACCCAAGAATGCAAAAATTCAATTTCTCCACTTCCAGCTGATCAATATGCACTCAGCAGATACGTGCTTTTCCTTTTGTCTCTGGGGAGACAGTTCTGAATACATTTCCTCTGGATCCTCGGAATCCATGGGATTAAACACTGTTGTCCACAGAGGTGGTCAACTTGTGAACACATCCTTGGATCACCTTTTCCTTTTTGGGTGTCTTACTCCCCCATCCCTCACTTCTGCTTCTTGGGATTACTTTTTGACCCGACCAACTTCATGCAAGCTCTGGGGGAGTTTAGACTGAGGTACGTAAGGTCTCATGCATTGATGGAATTAAGTTTCTGCTAGGTCACTTCAGTGTCACTTACTTTTGTTCTCTGTAAGTCTGATTGCTGAAGCTTTATAACATCAAAAGTTAACACCTTTCTAAACCTCTCCCCAGACCTCGGGGAGGCTGGTGCTGTCTGCTTGGAGGCTTTATCGCATTTTAACCTTTCCTTCATCTGCATATGGCTTTCTCAATGTCATCGCCTTTGAGAGGTGATCCTCTGGCCAGGGAACGTAGTGCTAGTTTGTTGTTGAGAAATAATTCTCCATAGGACTATCATGTTTCTGCATGTCTTACAAGTAGAGGCCTTTGTTCCAGACTACTTCTTTCAATGGCGTGTATATCCAAATGCCATGGAAGATGGAGGTAGTGTCTCCTTTTTGAGCAAAGGGCAGGCTTGCTTACTGCCTATTAGAAAATATTTGAGTTCCCTAACTTCAGGGTTCCTCCCTTGAAATGCAACTCACTGAATATGCAGGTATTGCCTGACCCTCTTTACATGATCCTGTGGGACAAAAAAATCTGCCGATACTCTATCGCTACCACAGTGAGTCACACAGTCCTCTTTCTCTGACCAAGGAATCTTGTGTCTTCTGCCAGCATCCATGAAACTGGCAGCCTAACTCATCAGCTTGTAAAAGTGATAAAACTTCAGACTCCTCCGTTACTGATGGGTACCATTTTCATCTTTGCTGAAAGTCTAAAACCACTTGGTTAAGCTAGGTTCATCCTCAGCCTGTGTTATTGCAAGAATTCTTTCAACAATCATTCAACAATATTTTTGAGGACTTTGTGTGCCCCGTGCTATTGTTGGACCTGGAGATATGGCAGTAAGTGAAACAGACAAACAGCCTCACCCCCTGGGCCCTACATCCTAGTGAAGCCTTCACTTGTATCATCAGCTTCCTCTCCTCGTTTTCTTTCTCTTTCTAGATAACTTGGACCTAAATTTGCTGATGACACTTACTCTACTCTGTCCTCTAACCCTGAGACCAAATACTTCTTCTTCCTGTGAAACTGATTTCCTTGAATTTCTTCTCAGATCAATACCGCCAACTTCTCATACTCTGAGACCAAAAACCTAGATTCTGCTCCCGACACTGCCACCAACTCTATGGCCTTGGACCCGTTGCTTTTGTTTTTATAAGCCTCACTTCTTCATCTGTAAAATGGGTTCGGTGATGTCCATCTTGCTGTTATTGGAGGGACTGGAGGGGATCAGCATGTCAACCCCCTAGATCCCCACGCAGCACACATGACCAGTCATTACTCTCCCTGATCCCAGTCGTAGCCCAATCCCCAGTGAGGACTGGTTGGAAAGGAGAACCCCAAGCACCTCTAATTTCCCATATTCCTCTGGTTTCCGACTCATGGCTGCTCAGACCTCATGTTGGGTCTGTGTTCTACCTTCACACCCTGATTTCCACATGGTATGCTCAGCCTATTTCTGCCCATGATATGGCACAAAACCTAAAAACTCTACATGAAGAACATGGCTTTCTGCATCCAGTAGCAGCAACTCCAGACAATTCATCACCAACTAGGTTAGAATAACGCTAACTTTTGCTACCATAGCAACTGCTGTTGATTGTGCAAGCATCACCGACTTTGGAAGCTCCTTAAAAATGTGCAAACCATTTTGCATAAGGTGGCTTTACATCATCAAGAGTAGTGACTTTCATTTCCCCTCAAGACTCATCTTTAGAAATATACCTTTTTTTTCTCCTTTGAAGCATTTCATAATTTATTTTTTAAAAGAACCATGTTAAAGCTTTGAGATGGTTTCCTTATGCCCATAAAAAAGCAAATAGAAATTAAAAATAAGAGGCTTAATTCTTCCTGTCAAAACTAAGGGAAGAGAATTCCTCCTCCCTTTTTCTCAGAGCATTTTCTTTAGAAATTTGTGATTGTAAGTTTTTTCTCCGTCTCTTTGAAATGGGTATAAACCTTTTTAAAAGTGAAATAAGCCTATGGCCAGCTCTGAAACCCAGAGATCCAATCCTTCTTAAAGACCAAAGAACCATTGCTTTGGATTGTAATCAAGGAAGATAGGGCCCTTTTCCACCAGTTTCTGTGGAGAGGTAGGAGCCTCCAAGTTGCCAAACTACCTCTTGCCATAAAGACAAAGAGAAGTTAAATTTCTCTTTGGGTAAAGCCAACTAGCTAACATAGGTGAGCACCCAAACCGTCAAGTAAATTTGAGATGAATTGTGTGTGACACATGATACTATCGAGTTCCTCTACTTGAGGACTAGTTACTGTTTATCTCGGGAACACTTATCTGCTTGTATCTGCTTGGCCAGATAGAAGTTTGAGGGTTCTATCTCTGCAGTCTTTCTGTGAATTACCTGAGATATGCCTCACATTCTGGTTTAATGATCATTCAGTAATAAAATTGTTTTCTTTCTCTTCCCTTTGTGGAGAGGTTTCCAGGGTTGTGAGGAGATTTTGTTTTAATTGTATTTCCCTAACATCCGCCAGAACCAAATCTTTGGAAACAGCACTTACAGAAGTTATCGTAATGAAGTTTTGTGGAAAAAGCTGGAGGAAGGTACACCGGAGAATTATAAGAGGAGGAGGAAACTATATCCAGCTTTTTTCCATGTCCCATCACCCAAGAAGGCGGTGGAACTCTTGTTCAGAATGAGCCCCGGAAGTGTCTTCCAACATTAGCCTTGGGACATGCTGGAATTCTTTACCAGATAACACCATAGAATCATTGTCTTTTCAGAAAAAAAAAAATCACTGGATATTTGCAGACTCAATTCTGCGCTAGACCTCAGGCTCTATTCTGTGGTGCCTCACCCAGGTCAGGGAGCACCTCGGCATCTGACACAATCCTGGGGGGCAGGGGCACCGTTCACATTGTAGCTTGCATGGGTGGCACCCCTGGAGCTGTGCAGTGCCCGTGGTGACTCTGTGTGTTATGGCCCTAGCGCTGTGCCCCCAAAAGATCTTATTTCAGAAAACTGGTGTTCAGTTTACCTATAACCTTCTACTGCTCCTGCCTGAAAAATATCTGGGATAAGTTCGGACAGAAAGCTCTTGAATATCCTAAGAATTGTTTCTGCTCCTTCATGTCTCCTGCAGAATCAGAGCTAGGAATAGACATAGAAGGAGCCTTGGGCTGATTCTGTTCCTTAGTAGCTGGGTGACCATGAGCAAGTTATTTTTAAACCTTATATACCCTTGTCTCTTCATCTAGGAACTGGTGACAGCACATGTATCATAGGATCAGCAGAGATGTTTCTACATGACCGTCTTCTTGTCATTCAAATATATCTCAGAGAGGTTTCCTTGAACATGTGAAATAAAGTAGCTCCCAGCCCTGCTGCTTAATTCCTTAATTCTTTGCTTAGTTTTTTTTTTTTTTTTAACATCAGCTAACATTTCTTTCCTTCCCTCCTTTCTTTTCCTCTTTCCCTTCATCCTTCCCTCCTTCCTCCATTCCTCCCTTCCCTTCCCTACTCTTCCCTTTCTCTACCCCCTCCTCCCTCCCTCCCTCCCTTCCTTCTTTCTCTCAGTCTCCCCCATTAGCATACAGGATGCATAAGTCCTTGGGATGTAGCCCTCAACAGGGGAGGCTAGTACACCGGTTTGCTTCATTCCTTGGCTGGGATTTGGTACTACCATCTCAAAGCTTTGTAAAAGACTTTCAAGTTTCTAACCTTGCAAAGCACAGCTTCCTGCCTGACCTTAACACCCCTCAGATATTTCAGATGGAGCCTTTTCACATTGAGCTTTTGGCCCATCCTGCCTTTTATAAACAAGGAACAGAGTTATGTCTCTGCAAAATAATCTGATCGAATGAAGTCTCTCATTTCAGGTTTCCCAAGTTTCTCACTTTTCAAGTGTCTCCTGGTGGGAGCATCTCTCCTCTGTCTTTGGGAAGCATGATCATGTGGGTGACACTGGAGGGATTTCACAAGAGGGCCCACACTTCTGCAGGGAACCAGGGAACCAGGGACCCAAGCCAAAGAGGGACCCAAGCCAACGAGGCCCTTGCTCGAAGGATGCAGAAACTGGACTGTCCTTGCTATTGTCATTCAGACAGAGGGCAGGCAGAGAAGGGCTGCAAGGAGATTCCAGAAGCAAGGGTCAGATTGCATTTGCTGGAATTTACCTGTGACTAAAGTGAGCACAAGGATCAAGGTGAATGTAAAAACAGCTCCAGCCAGAACCACAGGCATTGGACAGCTCCTCAGCGCAAAATAAATACCAACAGCAATACGATGCATCTGGGCTGACAGCAGAGGCGGGCCCAGACCCCGAGTGACAGAACTGCCTGCTCAGAGACTGAGCAGAGGGTGCAGAGGTGTTGTGGACATGAAGGATCACTTTCCAAATTCATCCCCGAGCAGCAGTCCGTTGTCAGAAACTCACAGGAGGGAGCAAAGGGACTTCACAAAGCGGTAATACTGTGGGGAATTTTAAATATTCACATTTCCTAAACTAGCCTTTCTTCGGAAACATGAAGTGTCTTTCAAAACCATATGGCAGGAACACACTCAATGTATAATAAAATCCTTGGTTTTGGTAATCATGACGAAGCTGTTGCAGTGTTAAATGATGCCACTTGATGGGTTGTGAACGTGAAAGTGCCACAGTCAGGAAGAGCTGGGTGTTTAATATTTTTAACAATCTCTGAAGCCCTGAGAAGGAAACAGTGAAGCCAAATGCCAGCAGGTGCTCCAGGCCAGCGTACGGCTTGTCCAAGAAAGGAGGAGGAATGAGGAGGACAAGGAGGAGGAGGAATGGCATAAATAAAATAATGTGCAGAGGGAGGGAATAGAATTTATTTTTTGTTTTGATAAAAGTCATTATACTGATAATAGAAGTGACAACTTAGGTATCTTTTTTTTTTTTTTGGAGACAGTTTTGCTCTTGTTGCCCAGGTTGGAGTGCAGTGGCGCGATCTCGGCTCACTGCAACCTCTGCCTCCCGGGTTCATATGATTCTCCTGCCCTTGCCTCCCGAGGAGCTGGGACTACAGGTACCCGCCAACACGCCTCGTTACCTTTTTTTTTTTTTTTTCCAGTAGAGACGGTGTTTCACCATATTGGTCAGGCTGGTCTTGAACTCCTGACATCAGGAGATCCACCCGCCAAGGCCTCCCAAAGTGCTGGGATTACAGCATGAACCACAGCGCCAGGCGGAAGACAGGCTTTTAGTGGAGCAGAGACGTTCTGCTTGGAGGAGATGGCCGCCGGTTAGAGCGCCACCTCCTGGTGAGCGGCAGGTGCAAACTCCAAGCGTGTAGGGAGCCGAGGGAGGCAGGAAGCGGGCTGTGAGACAGGCGGCCTCGGCTTCCCCGGGCGGACAGTTTTGTTTGCGGTGATGAACTCTCCATTCCTCAGCCCCCTAGACACACACCCAAGAGTCTGTCCTTCAGGGAAAAATAAATACACTGGAGGGTCTCTGTAAAGAAATGGCATGGTCCTGAGCCAGACTGTCCCACCTGGGTATTTGGGAGTCACCCTGCTAGACCCATCAGCTGGTTCTCTGCTTGTCACCCTAAGCAAATGAAGCATCTGAATGCACAGATCTCTCCCTCAGCTATCTTCTTGTCTCACTCTTGCACATGAAGGGAAATCAAGGATCACTAAACGTTTGAAGAAATCCTCCACCATGAAAGAGAGACACCAAGGGAATTGAAGAAATATTTTAAGAAATAGATTAATTTTGGAAAACAAAAGGGAACTTACAACACAAAGCACCTCTAATTAATTTCCACAGAAGTTCTAGAAGATATATTCATTAACCAAAAGAGGACACCATGAAAAAGCAGCAATTAGGGGCAAGAAAGCACTCAGATATTAAGAATGGCATTGCCAAAGAAAGTCAAAAGAAGAGTTGGAAGACATGTGAAGAAATACCTTCGGAAGTTGAATAAAAAGACAATAAATGGAAAAGATGTGAGAAAAAAACAGTAAGAGTCACAGATAGTCCATTAAGGAGGGTCAACATCTAAATAATTGGAAGTCCAGAAAGCTAGAACAGGGAAAACAGAGGGAAAGTAATTGTGTATTTATATAAAAAGTATCATTTTCCTGATAGGCACAAATCTTTTGGTCAAGAGGGTACACCAAGTGCAGAGAATAAGGAATGAAGACGACCATTGCCTGGCTGTATGCTGTGAAATATCAGCTCATCAAGAAGAGCTTAAAAGATTCCAGAGAGAACACAGGTCATCTCTAGAACAAAGGTCGGTTAGCAATGGTTTTCTCGTCTGCAGAAATGGATGCTGGATTATAATAGAGCAATGTCTTCAAGGTTTTAAGAAAAAGTTATTTAAAAAGTAAAAAAATTATGAATCATTAAAAGATAATAAACCCATTAAATGTTAACATAAATAACATTTATTTATTAGTATTATTTTTTAGAGACAGGGTCTTGCTCCATCGTCCAGGCTGGAGTGCAGTGGTGCGATCACAGCTCACTGCAGCCTTGACCCCCTGGTGTCAGGTGATCCTTCCACCTCAGCCTGAGTAGCTGGGACTACAGGCACGTGCCACTGCATCCAGCTAATTTTAAAATTTTTCTTTTGTGGAGATGGGGTCTTGCTATGTTGACCAGGCTGGTTTTGAGCTCCTGGCCTCAAGCAATCCTCCCACCTTGGCCTCCCAAAGTGCTGAGATTACAGACATGAGCCACCATGCCTGGCCATAAATAACATTTTTGGCCATCTTTTAAGTGTTTGACTTAGTAAAAGATACCTGGAGTCCCACATCTGCTTCTGCATTAATCTGTTGTGATTTGTTGTTGTGGTCAAGGGAAAAATTTGTAACCGAGAGTTCTATACCCAGCAATACTGAAATTAGAAGGGAGGAATAGTTTATTTCCAGACATGCTGGAACTCTGAAATGTTACCTCCTACATCCACTTTGCTGGGGAAGCTATTTGAAAATATGCTGCAAAGTAAAGGAGTACACCAAGGGAAATGAAGATGTGGGATTCAAAAAACTGAGGAATCAACTCTGAAAAATCAGTGAAGAGAACTAGAGGGACTTTTGTGTAGGCCAAACAATCCTTAAAGAGGTCCTTTGGGGGAAAAGGGATTTGAGAGAATAGGTGATATTATGGACAGTGTGGGGAAAAAAAATGGAGATGCTGACAATAGAAGTAGAACATAATTATAAACTTCAGGAAAAGTAAATAGCTATGCAAGAAAGAAGTAGTAATCCTACACTCTTTGGCTCTGCAGTGAATGATTTGTTTCATAATCACAATCATGCAAGCACTGCTTATTTAATTTTAGCATTTAGTTTTATCCTCTAGACAAAGCAAAGACAACTTAATTTTCTTTACAGAACAGAATGCAAATTTTATCAATGTTAAAAATGCAAAGGTAAAAGTTCAGCTGACAGAAATAGAAATACAGAAGGAAGGAGAAATAGCTGAAGGGAAGCCAGGGTTACAAGATTCTCATCTTGCAAAAGGGAAACTGATGGAACAAAAAATACTGTGTTTATTGTTCATGTTGACAAAGGTAACCAAAAATGTAGCTCTACCTAGTGCTATAATTGTACTGGGACATTGGGGGAGGTTGAAGGGAACAGTTTTAGATAGTGACATTCTCATCCAATACAGCAAAAAGTTAATCTTGCAATAAATTGATACATCAAGAAATAGTGTAGGAAGCCTCTTATTTTGTGGTAGGAACGTAGACATCGTATTAGCTAAAAATATGGAGCTGGGAAGAGGAAAGACTGTAGATTACTGTTTTCATTAGCTGTGTGTTTTAAAATTAAATAATATAAAAGAAAAAGAAAGAAATAGATTTGTGCAGCCCAGGCCACCAGTATACGTTATTAAATCCACTTAGTTCATCATTGTCTCGTGTCTGTGATACTGAGGTGGGCGGGCAGGTAGCAATCAGAATCTGGCCTGTTCTTTTTCAACCTACATATCAAATGTGGATCCAAATGCTCCAGGAGAGTCTTCAGGGATCATGCTATGCAAATGAAGACCCACTCTTTTTCAAATAACATGGTTCTTTCATATTGAATCCTCTCTCTGTAGGAGGATTGACAAATGTTCTCTATTATCAACCACAACTTAATGTACTTTCAGTGGAGGGCTGTGGAGGGTGCTGGTAGTCGGGGTGGGATGGGATAGAAGACAATGTTCGCTTTTACAGCAGCCTTAGTGAAGACCCCAAGGAGAGACTCCTAGAAAAGCGTTGATCTGTCACCTGCCACCATCTTGGTGCATTTTGAATGCATTAGAAGATTAGTTCAAATACTAAAGAAAAAAATCAGTTCATCAAAGCAAGCATGGGAATCAAAGCTGCTATTTGGCTGCAGCTTCTGACATTCAGAAGGAGAAAAAGGTACAAAGAAGGCAGCCATTAAGAGGTTTCATCAAACCGGAAGAGGCAGATCCTAACTCGGGTGACTGATAACATTGAAGACAAACAACTAGGTGTGCCGGATATACACAGGAGGCCCAGTAGTGGGGAATGATGACAGAAGTTTCATAATTATCTGCCTGGAAGAGATGTGTCATTATCACCTTTTAGAGAGCATGAATCCATGTAAGCTAAATTTGTTTATTGTGTAGCTTTCTCAACAATGGTTTATTTAGGGCCAATTTTCTCAGAGTTTGGGAAAGAAGGTGGAGAAAGATTTCATTGTTCCAATTATACTTCTCCATGTGATAGTCCATAGGCTTCTAGGGGGTGCTGTCTACAACTTTTAAACATAAGGAATTCTGGCAATTACTCAATTGAAATGTCTGAATGTAGATTTCATGGCTGAAAAAATCTAGTTTGATGATTGAAATGGGCATTGGCCACATTTTATGGATGTTTAGAATTTTCTGAGCCACATTGCTACATTCACAGAACATCTGCCCTTACAATCTTATCTCCTTCCCTAAGGGAGAACCCTGAAAACTCCTTTTCCTAGCTTTCCTGGTGTCTAGGACGTAGGCATATGACCTCATCTCTACTAATCAGCCTCACCTACTTGAGATGTTAATTTGAATGACAGCAGCATGAGGAGGAGGCTCTGCGTGGAATCCATGTTGCTAATGTGGTTGCAGCTGAGGTTTCTGGCTTTCAGGGATGGAGCGTCTGTGTATTCGTCCATTTTCACACTGCTATAGAGAATACCTGAGACTTGGTAATTTATAAAGGAAAGAGGTTTAATTGATTCACAGTTCTGCATGGCTGGGGAGGCCTCAGGAAAGTTACAATCATGGTGGAAAGCAAAGGGGAAGCAAGGCATATCTTACAGTGTGGTGAGAGAGAGACAGAGAGAGACAGAGAGCGCGCAAGGAGGTGCCACACTTAAAATCATCAGCTCTTGTGAGAACGCCCTCACTATCATGAGAACAGCATGGGGGAAACCACCCAATCACCTCCCACCTGGTCCCTCCTTGACACACAGGGATTACAATTCATATTACAATTCCATATGAAATTTGGGTGGGGACATAGCCAAACCATGTCAATCTACAAGGTCGTGTAGAACCAGGGGTCAGTGATGGTGGAAGAAGTGAAGGAGGGCTCATCAGTAGGACAGTTCTATGTTGTAGCTTTGGTCACTGATTTGTAAATCTTAGACTCAAGCCTCGGCTCTTTCGACAGTTTAGAGAGCAATGCTCTCTCCTTTAATGAATTAATTTTTTGTGTAATCAGCTAGACTCAGTCTTTGTTGTTTGCAGCCCAGAATCCTAATCAATGCAGTGATCTGTGCTAATAAAAATAACCAGATAACTCCCAGACTGCTCTGTCAAATGAAAATATAACCATCCAAAAGAAGGCTGGTTAATTTCTGTACTCATAAACTGATTTATTTATTTTATGCAGACACGCTATATGATTAAGGAAGAATGTAGAAATTGTTCTTATAGACATAAATGAGTTTCAACTCCAGCTTTAGAGACAGCACCCCAAAAGTTTGACACATTGACATTTCATTTGGTTTCAAACAAAGCTAACTTTGCTAGCTAACTTCGCCTCTGAATTATAACAGCAAAAATGGCTGACTGTATAGTTATGATTGTGCCTATCAGTCATCTTATATTACACAAAAAGTAGATCTTTATTCCCCACTGAACTTCTGGAGAGTGAGTGGGTTTTTCTGCCTGCATGTGATTATAAAGGAACTAAGGTTTGGATAGCGTAGAAAATATTTTCATTGTGTTATTTTCAAGTGTACTTAAATCAAGTTGTTCTTAAACAGTTTCAGAGGAAATTCAGATTCAATATGAAAATGCACCAAGATTTTATTTACCAAAAGTCAATTCAGTCCAAATTTTCTGGAAAGATTTCTGAGTGACAGAAATGACAATAGAGGTGTTCAGATTCAAAGACTATAACTTGGCAGGAATTCTCTTGTGGGAATTTCAGCTCAAAGGAAATACCAGAAAATAATTTTCAGGTATAAGACCAGAATTTTAAAGGAGTTAGATGGTCTTATATAACTAAACTGTCAACTGGGTCTGTGATTGCTCAAACCAAAAGGCAACTCCAAGACCTCCTTAATTATACCACCAGGAAATAGGATTCCAGGGCAGTGTATCCTCTAGAAGGGGAATCCCTCCCCAAACCTATCTAATACATGGGCATGTAGAACATTAGTCAGGGGCGGTTTCCTCAGTGTGCAGAATGTGGGGCACCCATAGTGTATTAGTTAGTCTGTCCTCATACTGCTGATAAAGACGTAGCTGAGACTGGGTCATTTATAAAGAAAAAGAGGCTTCATGGAAGCACAATTCCGTGTGGCTGCAGAGGCCTCACAATCATGGCAGAAGGCAAAAGACGTGTTGCCTGGTGGCAGAGAAGAGAGAACTTGTGTAGGGAAACTCTCCCTTATAAAATCATCAGACCTCATGAGACTTATTATCATGAGAATGGCATGAAAAAGACCCGCCCCAATGATTCAATTACCTCCCACCAGGTCCCTCCCATGACATGTAGGAATTGTGGAAGCTAGGATACAGAGCCAAACCATATCATTTCTCCCCTGGCCCCTCACAAATCTCATGTCCTCACATTTCAAAATACAATCATGCCTTTTCAACTGTCCCCCAAAGTCTTAACTCATTCCAACCCAAAAGTCCACCTTCAAAGTCTCATCCGAGATAAGGCAAGTCCCTTCCATCTCTGAGTCTGTAAAATCAAAATCTAGTTAATTACTTCCTAGATGCAATAGAGATACAGGCATTGGGTAAATACACCTATTTCAAATGGGAGAAATTGGCCAAAACCTAGGGGCTACAGGTCTCATGCAAGTCCCATATCCAATAAGGCAGTGGTTAAATCTTAAAGTTTCAAAATGACTTCCTTTGATGCCATGTCTCACATCCAGGTCATGCTGATGCAAGAGATGGGCTCTGATGGGACTTCAGCAGCTCCACCTCTATGGCTTTGCAGGGTACAGCTTCCCTTTCTGGCTGCTTTCACAGGCTGGCAACGAGTGCCTGTGTCTTTTCCAAGCGCATGGTGAAAGCTGTCAGTGGATTTACCATTCTGAGTCTGGAGGATGGTGGGCTCCTTCTCACAGCTCCACTAGGCAGTACCACAGTGGGGACCCTGTGTAGGGACTTCAACCCCACATTTCCCTTCCACACTGTCCTAGTAGAGGTTCTCCATGAGGGCTCCATCACTGCAGCAAACTTCTGCCTGGACATTCAGGCGTTTCCATACATCCTCTGAAATCTAGATGGAGGTTTCCAAACCTCAATTCTTGACTTCTATGCACCTGCAGGTGCAACACTTGTACAACTGCAGGCCCAAGTCTTGGTGGCTTACACTCTCTAAGCAACAGCCCAAGCTGTACCTTGGCCCCTTTTAGCTATGACTAGAGCTGAAGCACCTGGGACACAGGGCACTGCGTCCTGAGGATGCATTGGGTAGGGTTGGGGTGGCGGGGTGGGGTGGCCTGGGCCCAGCCCATGAAACCATTTTTTTCCCTCCTAGGCTTCTGAGCCAGTAATGGGAGGGTCTGCTGTCAAGGTGTCTGGCACCCTGGAGACATTTTCCCCATTGTCTTGGTGATTATCATTTAGTTCCTCATTACTTATGCAAATTTCTGCAGTTGGCTTGAATTTCTCCCCAGAAAATGGTGTTTTCTTTCCTATTGCATTGTTAGGCTGCAAATTTTCCAAATTCTTATGCTCTGCTTCCTCTTGAATGCCTTGCTGCTTAGAAATTTCTTCTGCCAGATGCCCTAAATAATCTCTCTCAAGTTCAAAATTCCACAGATTTCTAGGGCTGGGCAAAATGCCACCAGTCTCTTTGCTAAAGTATAGCAAGAGTCACTTTTGCTCCAGTTTGCAGCAAGTTCCTAATCTCCATTTGAGACTACTTCAGCCTGGACTTCATTGTCCATATCACTATCAGCATTTTGGTCAAAACCATTCAATAAGTCTCTAGGAAGTTCCAAACTTTCCCACATTTTTCTGTCTTCTTCTGAGCCCTCCAAACTGTTCCAACCTTTGCCTGTTACTCAGTTCCAAAGTCGCTTCCCCATTTTTTGGTATCATTATAGCAGCATCCCACTCTACAGTACCAATTTACTTTATTAGTTTGTTTTCACTTTGCTATGAAGAAATATCCAAGACTGGGTAATTTATAAGGGAAAGAGATATAATTCACTCACAGTTCTGCAGAGCTGGGGAGGAGGCCTCAGGAAACTTACAGTCATGGTGGAAGGAGAAGCAGACACATCCTTCTTCATGTGGCAGCAGCACGGAGAAGTGCTGAGCAACATACGTGTAATGAAATCAGTCAATCACTAGTTAACATACACAAGAAAGCAGAAAGCATAAATATATAAAATATAAAAAATTGGAAATGAGAATGGTAAATCATCATAGAAACAAAAAATTAAGATTTAAGAAAATACTTTTCTATGTAAAAAAATTTGAAGAAACTGGATTACTTTCTTGGAAAATATAAAGTTCCCCAATTAATTGTGTTACAGACAGAAAACCTAAATCCACCTGATGGATTGTTGTGGAATAAAATGAGAAATCTGCCAAAGAGCTACTCCCTCCCTTTAAACAGCTGTGTAGTATTTTATTCCAAATATATTTAATCATTTTCCCATTGCTGGGCTATTTTTGACTTTACAAGTCTTTTTTTTCCCAGACAAAAATTGAATTCTATGTAACTGTAGTTAACAATAATGTATTATTTCAAAATAGCTAGAAGAGAGGATTTTGAATGTTTTTACTAAAAAGAAATAATAAACATTTAAGGTGACAGGTTTGCTAACTACCCTGATTTGATGATTCACAATGTTTATATGTATCACAACATGAAATTGTTTCCCATAAATATGTACAATTATATGTTAATTAAAAATGAAATGAAATTTAGAAGAAAAAAATTAAATTCTATCAAATATGAAGAAAAACAGAGTTGCAAAACCCCTTAAATTGTATTAGAGAACTGCAAAAGAAACTCTACAAATTTTGCCTTAAACTACTGTGATATGATTTCAAATCCAGCAAAGCATAAAAAAGAATAATAGAGATGATCAATACACTTATGATGTTCAATAAAAAATCCTAATAAGATAATCGCAAATGAAAACCGGTAGCACACTAAAAAAATGGCTTATAACCAAGTGGGGTTCAATCCAGGAGTTAAAGATGGTTCAGTATTAGAAAAAAACTTTTATACTTCATTTACTATCATTCCTATTTTGTTAAACATTAAGAATGTTTAATGGAATAATAATAAATAGGATTAAGTAAAATAATAAATGGTATAAAAATAAAATTTTTAATGTTTAATAAAATACAAATTAAGGCAACTCATAACAAAGCAGATACTTCCTTAACAAAACAACAATGTATGTGTGTGTGTGTGTGTGTGTGTGTGTATTTTAGACAGGGTCCCTCTCTTACCCAGACTGTAGTTCACTGGTGCAATCACAGCTCACTGCCCTCCTGGGATGAAAGGATCCTCCTGCTTAGGCCTTCCAAGTAGCTGGGACTACGGGCATGCACCACCATGCCTGGTTCAAAAAATACATCTTAAACCAAAAGCAAGCACAATTTTTCATGATGAAAACCTATCAATATTGTTAAAATAATGAAGAATATAAGGACGCTCACTCTCACAACTGTTATAGTTTTTCTAGAGCACTAAACAATAAGAGAAAGAAATAAAGGTATAAAAATTGTAAGCCGAGAGGGAGAAGCAACCTAAATGTCCATCAATGGATGAACGGATAAAGAAGATGTGGTGTACATGGCGTGTTATTTGGTCCTAAAAGAAGGAAATCCTGCCATATTAGACAACATGGATGAACCTGGAGGACATTATGCTAAGCGAAACAAGCCAGTTGCGGAAGAATGATACTGCATGATTCCACTTCTCTGACGTATCTAAGGTAGTCAAACCATAGAAGCAGAAAGTAGAATGGCGAGTTTGGCGGGGGAGGGAAATTGGAAGTTGCTGTTCAATGGGCATAAAAGTTTTGGTTACGCAGGATGAAAAAGTTCTAGCGATCTGAATAAAATTGTGCTTGTAGTTAAATATACTTTATTGTACATGTTCATTAACAGCATTTATCTCATGTGTCTTTTTACTGCAATACATTTTTTTAAAAGAATAAAAATTATAAAGGAAAAGACAAAATTATTATTTCCAAATGGTATGATTGTATAACTGGAAAACCCAACAAATCAACTGAAAAGACGCTGTGAGAAACAGTAAGAGGCCGGGCACAGTGGCTCATGCCTGTACTCCCAGCACTTTGGGAGATCAGGCCAGGATTCTGAGAACAGCCTGACGTCATCTCTACTAAACGTACAAAAAAATTAAAAAAATAAAAAAAAATTAGCCAGGCATGGTGGCACATACCTGTAGTCCCAGGGAGGTATATGCCATCATGGAGGCCGAGGCATGAGAATCGCTTGACTCTGGGAGGTGGAGGTTGCAGTGAGATGAGATCTCACCACTGCACTCCAGCCTGGGTGACAGAGTGAAACTGCCTCAAACCAACAAACAAAAACAGTGATAGAATTCAAGCTTCTGGTTCCCAAATCAAGATGCAACATTGATAATGTTCCTAAATAACACTTCACCAGTTAATATGGCGGTATAGGAACATGTGAAAAGATATTCAATCTCATTCATATTTAATGAGATCAAATAAAAACAAGGACCCCTTCTCACTTAACAAATTGCTTAGGTTAAAAGTATATATAGAATTTAAAGTGCAGGGAAGCAGGCAATTAAACATTCGCATCATAAAAAGTTTAGACACCCTTTGACTCGGATTCCACATCTAGGAACTTATTGAACACATTACTTTCATGTGCACAAAGATATATATACACAAGGGTGTTTATTGCAGCATAGTTTGAAACAGCAAAAGATTTGTACAGTGGGAAATGCCCAGCGAAAGGGGAATGAGTAAAGGCATTTGGAAGAGACTCCTATACGACTGCTTAAAGGAATGAGGTAAATCTGTATGTGCAGATATGGAACAATCTCTGTTTTGGTCCATTTGGGCACTATAACAAAATGTTTGAGGTGGGGGAATTAATACATAGCAGAAATTTATTGCTCAGAGTTCCAGAGGCGGGGAAGTCCAATATCAAGCAGCTGGCAAGTTCAGTGTCTGCTGAGGGCATGTTCCACACAGACAGTGCTTTCTCTCTGTCCTCACGTGGCTGGAAAGGCGAAAGGGCTAACAAGCTCCCCCAGGCCTCTTTTTTAAGGGCAGTAGTCTCATTCATGAGGGCCCCACTCTCCTGACCCAGTCACCTCCCGAAGCCCTACATCAACACTGTCACCTTGGAGGTTAGGTTCCAACATCTAAACTTCGGGACAGACACAAAGATTCAGACTCAGCAAAATCCCCAGCATAGATATTATGAAAAAAGCCACAAGACATTGAGCAATGCCTGTAATAGACTGCCATTTGTGTCAGGAAAAAAGATGTATATTAACTATACTTTCTGAAAGGATAAAATAAGTGAAGATCTGTCAAAAGGTGACCAGAAGCCCAGAGAGGAAGGAAGCCTTGCTGTTTCCTGATGTTACCTTGGGCGTGCATTACTTTTCTCATTAAAAAGGCCAGCATAAGTGTTGTACTGAATCAAGCATAGAAAGTTAACACCAAGACAAAAGTAGGCCAAATTGCAGGGTCTTTATTGCCGGTGACCACAGAAGACTCACGTCTCTCCAACCTGTGGCCCCGGAGGGAGGGTGTCAATACCTTTTATACCTTTCTCTCCGGTAAGGGAATGTGGCGGGGGGTGGGTGTGAAGGGATTCAGACATTTAGGGGGTTCCGTAAATCATCTCCCGGGCAGAGAGGGGAGTGCGGGTCTCCGGACATTCCCAGGGCCAGAGGCCACCTTGTGGATATATTGTCACTTCGATTGTTGTCTAAGTGACTTACAGAAGTCAAGATAAGCCTTAGTCTGCACATCATCTGGGTTGTAGTGGGAATAACAGATCTTAGTTATTTATTACAGGGTGCAGGGGCCGTGATGGAATCAGCTTGGGCTGTTTATTCTAGTCACTACCGGTAAACAAAGGCAAGCAATTTTACTTACAGACGCCAAGGCCAGCAGTCATTGTGAGGAGAATGGGGCAGCCATTACAACTTATTTAAAACACAACTTTGTCTTTTATAAAATAGTGTTGTTCAGGCTCTAACTCTAGGCCAGCTATAGCACATTAGCATGTGAATGAATCTAATATTCATTATTCACTCACTCATTTATTCATCCAGCATCTATTGAGCCTCCCGGCCCTCCCCCTCCGCACTTCTGTATCAGGTACCAGGCTAGACCTGGAGGATACGGCAGAGAACAAGACATGCCTGCTCCAGTCAAGCAGTCTAGACTAGGGCTTTGCTACTCAAAGTGTGGTTTGTGGACCAGCAGCGTCTGCATCACCCGAGAGCTTGCGAGTCAGTTTCTCTATTTTAACAAAGTCCCCAGGGGATTTGTTGGCACAGTGTGATTTGAAATCTCCGTTCTAGGGACCATCCTCAAATAACTGTACTCCCGCTGGTTCCGATACGGTTTCCGAGCTAGAAGAGAGCACAGCTCCAGCAAGCTGGGAACATGCTGAATACGCTCACAGAAGCATGGGGCGAAGGAGGTTAAATACCTGCGGTCTAAATTGTACTATAACTTTACACTAATTTTTGTCCTGCTTTTCCCTCAGGAGTTAACAACTAAATAGCTTTGCTGTGCTGTTACTATAGCAACTGGGTTCAGCAGCGCCTTGACTATTTCCTATTGCCGGAGCCTCGCAAGCAGTCTCCCCTGCCTCCAACCGAGTCTGTTTGCAGTTAATCGAAGTTGAAATCAAACACATGGCGATTGGGACAATCACAGACCCTGGGTGATGCAGCTGGTGCAATAACTGCCTAACGTTGCATTAATTTAGAACTGTTCAGGATTATGTGCCACTGATCCCTGAAATCAGAACGCAGTCACTCACCCCTTGCCACGGAGAGAAAGAATAACTTGACAGTTGCATATTTTTCTATTTCTAATTTCTATACTTTTTTTGCTGTATAAATATAGTAACAAATTAGGAAATGCAAATGAGTGAGGAATATGCAATCAAAGTTCATGCATATATGTTGTTTTTTTGTGACTGCACATTGGCCATTGTTGGGTAAAATGGGGTGGTGTGTGAATCACCTGAGCACATAGTAGGTCTACAGACGTGGGCATTTCATCCTTCGCCAGGTGGTGAGGTCTCAGGCATACACCTTCCCTACCATCCCCCAGACATCCACATCTAATGTGGATCCACAGCATCGCTGGCATTCTGAAGCGCGTTCATATAGGTGTTTCCTGTGTAGACACAAGGCGACAACTGTCTTTGTCCAAAGGACAGTGCCTGGAAATGCAAGTACTAGGCACCCATAAAGGGCAGCCCAATTCCCGCTGACTGGACATGCCTCAATTCTTCATAGGTCTCCTCTGTAGTTAATTCTTCTCTCCTATTTTGAAATAAATCCAGAGAATCTGGAGACAAGGAGATCATATGGACCAGTTTTCTGAACTCTGGTAAGGCTTGCGCATTTTGTGGATGGGATAACTGTGCTCCGAAGATATTACATGAGCTCATCCAGCAAACTGATGGCAGAGGGAAATTAGTTTTCCTGGTTTATCCATGACAACGTTATTTTCAAATTTAATGTTTTGTTGGATTAGAACACATTGCAGTGAAGTGTGCACATCTTACATGCATAGCTCAATGGAGCTTCGTGTATGTATACACCATGTAACCACCTCCACCATCTAGGCGGAACTTGGCCAGCACCCCAGCAGGACGCTCGATGCCCCTCTCAGTTAACATCTCCACCAAAGACAAGTGCTATCATCCTAGATTAGTTTCAACTGCAGTCTGTGGCTCCGAGGATCAGAGGATAAGCTACTGCTACTGCCGTCTCACACACCAGCCGTTTGTGACCCTCATTAAGTACCAAAGGTTACATAACAAGAATGACATCTAATTTGGATGGACGGCTACCTCTGTGGCAGGCACTGTGCGTGTGTGTATCCCATTCAATGCTCACAGCTCCGTGAGGCAAACACTGTTACCACCTGATAACTCTCTCCTCTCTCTCCCCACCCCCACCCCATCTATCTATCTATCAGAATTTATCACAGAGGTTTGACCTTCACGATGTGGGGGCCGGTTAAGCAGTCTCTGTGAGGCTGTTTCATTGCGTCTAGTGCAGAACCTTGAATTCCACAGGGCAGGCCCCTGGGAAGGGAGATGAATGAGCAGGAGGAGAGAGCAAGAACCAGCTGGACCCCGTGAGCCCAAACTGGAACAAGGGGACCAGCTCTTCTGCATTTCCAGGACTGAGGGGGTTTCCTGAGATTTGATACTTTCAGTTTTAAAACTGGGCAAGGCCGAGGCAAACCAGGGGGAGGCGGAAACCACGAGGGCAGTCTGCGAGCTGCCACAGCTCTTAACGCCTCCCGTCTGGGCAGTTTGGGCATCCTGAGGGAAGGCTGGTGCCCTGTCATGGAGGTGAACACACAGGCCTGGCTCAGAGCTTGAAGAGGCTGAACAGAGATCTCAGGGAAGGTAGAAAAGTCACAGGCCTCACAACAAAGAGGTAGGCCAGCAGGTAAGCAACAGCCTACAAAGTGGCTGCCAGCTTCACGTCTGCCCTGCAGAACTGTAGCCGGAAGGTTTCCCATGAGCCGCCGTAGCCAGAAATACCCAGGGAAGGGAATTCTGAAAAATGGAGCCCGGCCTAGCCAACTGGACAGATTACGAAGCCACTCCTCTGCAGATGCGGAAACAGCCTCAGAGAGGCTAATTAACACACCCAGGCCACACAGCCAGCAAGGGACTCAAGCTCTAGAGTCTCATCCTAACTCAGGCTCCGTTTCACAGGCTGTGGAGGCCAGTGATACCAGCAGCTGGGCAAAGTTCCAGGCCCAAGTTTAGGGCAGGTTTCCAGGCACAGAAGCAAGTGGAGTGAGGCCATTAAAAGCCAGGGTCTGGTATTGCACTGGCCCAGCTGTATAATGTTCCGCAAGTTAGTGAACCTCTGCAAGCCTGAGTTTTCCACTATGTGGAAAGAGTTCATCATAGTCCCTACCTCACACCATTTTTGTGAGGATGAAGGGAGATGACCCAAGGACTCAGAGCCCAGTTGCCACCTGCAACTCAAGAGCTGTGTGTATGCTGAACACTCACTCTTGCAAGAAAAACTCTTAGGTCTGGATGATAGAGCTGGAGCTATCATTGCCCAACTCTAGGAGACTCCCCTCAGCTCCAGAGTACAGAGGCAGAGTGGGATGAGGGCTGAGGACCCCTGCATAGAGCTGGTTGGGACTAGGCACAGTTCAGGCTGGGGGGTAAGGGGAGAGCTGCAGAGGCAGGTACTGATGGAGCAGTCGGGGGCACCTGTCAGGCCTTAGAAACTGAGAGCTCCCTGAAGGTTTCACCTGCACCCTCTTCCGAGCTGAACAGCAGCGTTTCAGAGGAGGTGGGTAAGGTGTGCTTCCTGCCACCCTGGCAGCCCCGGGTGAGTCAGTGGGACTCCCGGGCAGCGGGACAGTCCAGGCAGAGTGGGAGGAATGAAGCAGCACTCTGCAGCCCTCTTTGCCGCAGGCAGTGGGGGCAGATGCCCCAGTTTCCCAGAGTTTGGTGCTAAATTTAGAATCCACCGTCCTAGTGAGCTCAGTCATTGTTTAGTCAGAGGCGAATTCCAGGGCTGATGAAAGTCACCTGGCCTGTCACTGCCCGGCTGGCACATGCCGCCACCCATGGAGGGTGGCCCAGGAAGCTGACAGCGTCTGAGTCTGTGCCTCTGACCCTTGCCACTCCTGCTCTGTCCCAGGCCGGACTGTGTGACCACTGATGTCTTGGACCTGCTGACCAGCCATGTTCTCCTAGCCAGGCTAAACTGCCAGCTTTTCTTCTGAAAGCTTCTGCTGCTCTCTGAATTTAACACTGGGAGGAATGGATTCAGCACCAAGGTTGGGGGGCCTCAGGGATCTTGTATTGGCTTTCAGGGATCAGTTATTTCCCAAGGCGAGGGCGCAGGGCTGGCTCCGTGGAAGTCAGGCTTGGGGACTGAGTGAGTACTTATTGTTCCCCAAGCCCTATGCCAGGCCTGTAAACGCAGGAGCTGCCAATCCACAGCAGTATTTTAAAACCAAGAATCCCCACTTCATTAGTGGATCATAAAATCGATTTAATGGATCATGACCAGCATGTAAGAAAATGAAATAAAATAGAGAAGATCAGAGGGACTAAAAGTGGAAAGGTAGATACTATTTTCTGAAAATTTGTGTGTGTAGGTGAGTACTAGATTGTAATATGCAATGTGTTTGTTAATAAGGGCCAAAGTCTAGAAGAGTTTAAGAAACACTGGCCCGGAGTGGGAGGAAGTATCCCAATGTGATGCAACTTGTAGGTGTGGAAAGAGGAAAGACCTGGATTTGAATCCTGGATCCGCCACCAGCCACGTGATCCTGGTCTAGGCAGTGTTTCTAAGTCTGTTCTCATTGGCTGCTTTTATTTTTAAGGATAATGATGCCTTCTACAAAGGGTTCTAATGAAAGCGAGAGCTGAGGCATGCTCAGGAGCCAGCGCAGCGCCTGGCACCCTACGCGCTGTTCAGGCCCTGAAGCTATTTACGTTGTTACATGCACTGCAAGAGGCCTGGAGGCAAGGGAGGGACCAACTCCTGGGGGGCTGGCAGAGCCTTCACAGAAGAGCTGATGACTGAACTGAGGTTCAGACAATGCCTAAGAGCCTGTGAAGAAGAGTGGAGGGGAAGGGGGAGTCTGGAAGGGGGAACCGTCATCTCTCAAGATGGGGAGTCCAACAGAGTCTTTTTTCTTCAGGAAGCAGCTGCACGGTTGGGCTGGCTGGCAGGAGTGTAGAGTGAGTGGGAAGCAGGGCGTGGCAGGACGTAGGCCTGGGTCATCATGTTGGGGTCCTGTGAAGGTCTTTGTATGACACATGGGAAAGACTGAACACTGTCCTGGGGGGAGGGGCAGGGACGGCTATGGCTTGAGAGTTTCCCTCCAAATTCAGGTGTTAAAACTTAGCAGTCAATGTGATGGTACCAAGAACGGGGGTTATTAAGAGGTGATTAGGCCATGGGGGTTCCTCTCCTTGTGAATGGGATTAAGATCCTTATTAAAAAAGGCTGCATGCAGCATTCACTCACTTGATCTTCTACCTCCTGCCATGTGAGGATGCAGCAAGGAGGCCCTTACCAAACACTAGATGCTGATGGCTTGTAGTGTGTACATAGAAATCCCCCAGTCTCAGGTATTCTGTTATAGCCACACAGAATGCACTAAGATGGAGACCTGTGGGGAGAGGGATAATCAGATTTGTCTTGAGGTTTAGCTTCTCATTCTGTACTGTTTTTTCCCATGATTAGTTTTTAAAAATTTAAGTTCTGGGGTACATGTGCAGGATATGCAGGCTTGTTTCTATAATTAGTTTTTTAAAAAAAACCTCTCCATCTGAAAGTGCTTCCCAGTGTCTTAACTTCATGAGAGGTCCCCTCATTGGCTGGGCCGTTAATTCAGCCCTTTGGGGGAGGCCTGGGATGGCTTGGCCTGGGCTGTTGGAGCCCAGCGGTGAACTCACCACATCACTGGAGGAATGCATGCAGCCGCGGATCGATCTCTGGGGGGTGTGATGGAGAATTAGTTAAGCACTGAAGGACGCGTGTGCAGCAAATGGCTTTGAAGGGCCTGTCAGCTCTGTGTCTGATGCTGCTGCCTTATGTGGTAGGAGAGGGCAGTCCTAAGGGTGTCCCGGAAGTAGTTTTCCTGTAACCACATGGAGAGGTGGGGAGAGCAGGCCTGGGTGCCTCCAATACGGTAGAGAAGGGGGCTCCGAGCTTTGAGCACAGGACATCCCTAGACCTCTCTGCAGAGTTGCCAGAAGGAAGTCAGTGAACGGCTGTCTTCCCATGGGAGTGAGAGGCCCCATCCAAGGAGTCCGAGACCCCGAGTTACTGCATGTAAAAGTTCTCATCGCCACCACTGCCATTGTTCTGCCTCCATCTTTTCTTGGTTGGGCCATTGCAGAAATGTCCTCAGTGTCTATCTGCCACTGGTCCTTTGCTTTCCCCCCTCTTCTGCCCCCAGGCCCAGGCCTGGGATCGTTCTCAAAGAGGAGGGACAGGCCATACTTGGCTGGAGCCAGTTAAGTATGAAATTCTAGGCAGACCCGCTGATCGTCTGTGTCCTCAGCAGCCAACTCAGTTTAGTTCATCAGGTGAAGAGGACCCTGCTCTAGCCCAAGGGGGTGTGACTCTTTATTATTTTAAGCTAAACATCGGAATTCCATTTCCCTTGCCAGCGACTGGCACAGGAACGGACGTGGGGCACAATTCTGGCCAAGGAGATGGTGATGGGAAGACTATCGGGAATTCCGGGAAATATTCTCCTTGTTTCTTTCCCCCCTTCTTTTTAGAGATGGAGGTCTTGCTGTGTTGCCCAAGCTGACCTGGAACTCCCGGGCTCAAGTGATCCTCCTGCCTCAGCCTCCCAAGTAGCTGGGACTACAGGAATGTGCCACTGCTCCCAGCATTCTGGAAAAGATTATCTGCCTCTGACGTAACTTCCTGCTCCTGCTTCCTGTTGCTCTGCATGTGATGCCTGAAACTGTGCTGGACATTGAGACCACGAGGCGGAGATGAGGCCTCTCAAACGGATGGTGGTAGAAAGGGAAAATAGAAAAACCCTAATGATGTTGACCTGTGGAACTGAGCAAACTTGGGATTGCCCTGCCTCTGGCTTCCGACAGGACAGAATCAGTGTGTGGAATGCTGTGCTGGGTTTCTGTTACTTGCATCGTGAGTAGTCCTACAGCTGAAAATACTACTGTCACACCTGCTGACATCACAGGGCACCCTGACTGGAGCAGAGCCACCATGTGCATTCATCTGGCATGCAGGGCACCTTCTTCTCCAGGGATCTGGTTGCTTGTGTTAATATAACTGAGGCTTTTGTTTGGCCTAGGGGAGGAGGGAGGGTTAGGGGTATATGCAAAGACAGGGAAATGAGTAGAACGGGGGAAGTCATAGTGATGGTCCTTTCTTCCCCTCAAGACCATTGCTGTTGGTCTGCTGTGAGGATCAATGTATTAGTGTGTTCTCACCCTGCTCTAAAGAACTACCCAAGACTGGGTAATTTATGAAGAAAAGAGGTTTAATTGACTTACAGTTCTGCAAACTGTACAGGAAGCATGGCTGAGGAGGTCGCAGGAAACTTACGATCATGGTGGAAGGCAAAGGAGAGGCAGGCACATCTCATGTGGTGGAGCAGGAGGAAGAGAGAGAGTGAAGGGGAAGGTGCAATATATTTTCAAACAGCCAGATCTCGTGAGAGCTCTGTCACGAGACAGCATTAGGGGCAAGGTGCTAACCAATTAGAAACGACCCTCATGATCCAATCACCTCCCACCAGGCCCCACCCCCAACACTGGGGATTAAAATTTGACATGAGATTTGGGTGGGGACACAGAGACAAACCATACGAATCGGCTTTGAGCCCCGATAGAGAGAGGTTTGGGCCAGGAGTCAGAAGAGTGGCATTCATGAAAGTGTTGTGAGGTCCCGAGTCCACGTGACTTCAGGTCCTAGCAGGCAGGGAAGAGTGGCAGCAGGGATGACGTAGGAGGCTGATGCAATGGCCGAGTAAAGAGGAAGGAGAGTCCTGGCCCAGGAAGGTTGCACAGCACGGTGAGGAGGGGCCAACGGCTCTCTCTGGGGGTTGGACAAGGAGAGGAGAGCTCCCTGAAGGCCTCAGCAGCAAGAGGGATCACAGAACCTGGAGCCCTGGCCTGGCAATCTGGGACTGAGACATCTTGGCGTGCCTTTTGTCTCCTTGGAGCTGTCACTGCTTCTGGGGACAGAGTAGGTCCTGGGGAGAGGGTCACATGGGTAAGCAGGGACCACCAGATGGGAGAACAGGACGGAGCCTGGACTCCCACTTTTGCTTTGGAAGTGAACACAAACAAGTAACAGATCCGGGGGTTGAGCCTCCGGTATAAGCAGATTAAGAATTTCTGGCAGAAGCAGGAACGATGGCGGCTGCCTTTCTTGAATTTTGAACCCACCAGCGCTTGCCTATAGGAGTCAAGGTCCCTCGTATGCTCACAGCTGGCCTGCCACAGAAACACAGAAAGAGGGCAGCCTTGCGATTTCGGGCACACACCAAGAAGATTCACGCATCCAGCTGAGAAAGCCAAGAGATCTGCATCCCGAACTTGCTTCTTAACGGCCACCTACAATTTCCTGGGGCTAGGCAAGGCCTTTTCACATTTGCTTCTGCCTTCCCTACACCGACAGGCACGTTCAGAGGCAGCCAGAGTCTGGCCCTGGTGTTGGTGACAGGTGGGCACCTGTGGCTGGGTTCTGTCGCCATGGTAACACGGTAGGGAAAACTGCCCCAGAGCTCTGGGGCTGATTAGACGTCAAGGACAGCCCACTGTCGCCTGACGCCATGGCTTCCGGGACACTGTGGGTGTAACTGTCCAGGAGGAGATGGGAATTTTTTGAGACAGAAAATTTAAGTGAATGGAAAATTAGATACTCTACCAAAGGTATTGTCCCCTTCCCCTCCCTGTATATATTTGTCACTACCAGTTACGAATATACAATTTCCTGTCTCCGTGTCAACTAGTAGCATCCGTAAGAAACGTGGTCCCACTTCCTGCTGACATTCGAAATTATGTAGAGTTAGACATGCTTATTTTGGAAGATTACTTGGAGTGTTCTGAAAACTTACTGATAAGTGTTACCTAACATTGAACTTGGGGTGTCTTAGCCAGCTTAGGCTGCTATAATAAAATACATGTTACATGCCAGGTGGTTTAAATAACAGACATTTATTTCTCATGGTTCTGGAGGTGAGAAAGTCCAAGATCAAGAGCTGGCTGATTCGGTTTCTGTTAAGGACTCTCCTCCTGGCTTGTTGATGGCAGCCTTCTTGATGTGTGCTCCTGCGGCCTTCCCTCTGCTCATGGACAGTGAGAGCAAATGCTCTGGCCTATTCTTATAAGGGCACTAATTCCATCACGAGGGCCCCACCCTCATTGTCTCATCTGGCCTTAATTATCTCCCAAAGGCCCTATCTCCAAATATCACATTGGGAATAGGGGCTTCAGCATATGAATTTTCAGAAGACATAAATATTCAGCCTATAACATGGTGCTTACACAGGTTGAAAGTGGCCCTTCAGCACCTATCGGGAAACATTTTTTATTTTATTCATTTATTTGTTCACTCATTCGTTTAGCCATTTTTATTTTGACAGCCAGAGACCACTCAATGTGCTAGGATATAGCAGAGGACAAAACAGACAAAAATTTCTGCTGCCATGAGGTTTACCTTTTAGTGGCCAGAGATGGGAAAATTTACAAGTAAGCAAGTAATTACATAACCAGTGGTGGTAAGAGCAATTAGAAAGCATAAAGCAAAAAAGAATGACAGGGTGTGGAGGGGACTTGCTCTTCCATATGGAGTGATCAAGGAAGACCTGGGCATCGCAGCAGAGGCCTTCTGGTGACCATGATAAAGCGTCTTGCAAGACCTTCTACTACAGGGGCCGTAACTGATGGAAGGCCGCGGCCATTTCATTTTGAAATTCATCACTGCTTTCGTGTGAAGGGTGTGCCTCCTGGGAGACGAGAGAGAGACTTCCTCATCAGTGCACTTTACCTCAGGGACTCCCTGACGGGTTTGTCAAAGCTTCCTCAGCCTGCCCAGCTCTAGAGAAGGCTTCCACTGTCTTCTCTCTTTTCTCCTTCCCTTTGGGTCAGACTTGCATCATGATCCCACTACAACCCCCAACTTCCTCTGCTCCATCCCTATTTCCTTTCCCATAATAAAAGCCTTGCATGATTAATCCGTTGCAGCATCTGCTTCTCAGAGGACCAGGACTAACGCAGATTTGAAGGAAGTTAGAGAGTGAGCCACGTGGATTGGTGAGGGAAACGTATTCCAGGCTGAGGGAACGGAGACTGCGATGGCCTTAGGGCAAGAGCAAGGCCGGTTTGCAGGAGATCCGAGATTCGACTTTTTACCCTATTCACATGCTAATAGGTCAGTGTGGGACTGTTTCATAGATTCTGGTGGAAGACACAAGAGTCCCGGGTCAGAGACAAAGGACTCGGTATTCATAGCACAGCCACACATTCCGTTGGTCAAAATGAGTCAATGGGACAGTCCAGAGTCGAGGGGAGGGAAGTGGACTCTTTCTCTTCATGCGAAGCAGTTAAGTCACGTTGCAAGGAGGTGCGGCTACAGTGGGGAGAAGAACTGCGGCCCGTTTTTCAAACCACCACAGTAAGGACTGGAGCCAGGTGCCCCCGGAGCTTGAGGACAAAGCGGAAATTCACTGAGCGATCCAGCAAGGCCTCCTGGAAGACTTAAGTCTTTAGCCGAAATCCTTGTGGTTGTCGTTTTGAGACAGGGACTTGCTCTGTCTGTTACGCTGGAATGCAATGACACGATCACGGCTCACTGCTGCGCCCTCAACCTCCTGGACTCAAGCAATCCTCCCATCTCTGCCTTTTGAGTAGCTGGGAATACAGGCACATGCTACCATGCCAGGCTAATTTCTAAAATTGTTTTTGGTAGAGCTAGGGTCTCATTATGTTGCCCAGGCTGGTCTTGAACACTCCTGAGCTCAAGTGCTGACCGCCTAGCCTGCCAAGAGCCAGCTGCTGCCTCCCTGTGGGTTTCAGAGAGCGCACAACCACCACCTCTCCTGATGGCCTGGGAAGCAAGACCGAAACAGATCACGTGAGCCTTCCATTGTTGACATTCTGTTTGGTGATGGAGGGAGAGGGGGAGGAGGAGTCAGACCCCGAATTCCAGGCTATGCCTGCTCTCACCTCCACCACGACGACTTTCCCCTCATCACACACATCTGCCCGGCCACCAGGGTCCAGCTGCCACTGAATCAGGAAAGCAGTGTGCTCATACAGAATGTGTCACTGTTGGAAGTTTCTCTCTCATCATTAACTAATTTGCTGTGCTTTGCCACAGCCCTTGTTATCTATAACCATGGTAACAATGCAAAGAGCTGTACATGCATTTATTCTGGACTCTAAAAGCCCAAGCATGGTTTATTTCTGTCTCTTGGCTTCGAAGGAGCTGGGTGGGTCTGGAGGCAGGGGCTGGAGCTAGCGGACCGGCCCTTAGTCCCTGAGCCTGTCACTGTGTGATTTCAATCACAGAGTTTCTCCTCTGGGACCTCAGTTTCCCTATGTGTAAGGTGAGGGATTGGGGTCGATGGTCTTTGTGGAGTCTTCCGGTGATGTCTATTAGTCGAAGAGTCGTGTGTATTTAGGATCTAGAGGGAGAGTTCCCCAGCCCACCCAGAAGGCTGTGAGCCGGCTGCGAACGTGGGGATGTAGGCAGTGGTGTGTGGCTGCTGCATCTGACAGCCCCCCCTTTCTGCTAATTCGGTGTCCTCACTATATAATTATACTGTGAAATTCCCTGACTGAAGATAATTTTTTAAAATATCTTTCCCCGACTCCCACCACTCATTGCCCAGATTCGTGAATGGGGTAAGTGGGTGTTTGCAGCTTTTGGCGGAGAACGAGGATGTTATGCAACCTGCCCTTCTCAGAATTTCCCAGCACCGCCTCCACGCTGGGCCCCAGAAGGGAAGAATAGGGCTTTTCTGATTGGGAGGATGCAGATTTGGACTTCTCCGAGTCTCGATTTCCTCATCCGTGAAGTGGGAAGAAGATGATCTTTCATGCGGGGTGACGTGAAGAGTGTGAGAACAGGCACTGCGCCTCTGACCACAGGGGATGTGATGAGAATGCGGCCTCTTTCCCTCCTCCTGTGATCTCGGGCTGGTCACTTCACTCCTCGGAGCCTCGGTTTCTCCGTTTGTAAGTGGGGTCAATAATAGTTACCCGTCTTTCAGGAGTGTTGTGACGGGGTTAAAGAGGATACCAGCCCGAAACGCCCTGTGCTGTTGTTACTCAGCCATTGGTATTTATTATGACTGTCAGCAAAGGCATGATTGTCCTGTCACACCCTGCAGGATCGGGTTATCTGGGCGTGTCTTCCGGCTGGCTGGGGGCTGCGTTGCCAGTCCAGTAAGATACAGCCAGAGCTGACAACTAATGGACCTGTCAGCTCGATGCAGAGCACTCTTTGAAGCTCCCCAGAGGCAGGTACTGATGCCACATCGATAAGCCCCATTCCCCTGATGGGCTCCTGACATTTCCTGCCTGCGTTCCCCTGTCTGCCTGGGTCAGTGGTCATACCGAGTCACAGCCACTCCCCGCAGCCCCAGCTGCCCGCTGACCCAGGGCACAGGGCGTGAGGCGGCTCCGCAGGGTCAGTCCACCGATAGGGTGCCCTTTCTAAGGGTGCCCTTTCTATTTATATTTTAAAACATTAGAATTCTTCTTCTTATTTAACATTCTTATTATTCTTTCTTATGTAAGGAAGGTACTTAGAATGCCTTTGATCATTGTTTGTCTATTGCATACGTCAACATGTGTTTATTTAAACAGAGATAAAGACCCGGAAGGAACCACCAGGAAGTTCATAGTTGCTACCAGCAGGGAGGGGGCGACACATTCACTTCTTTAGACTAAACAAAATGGTGGGATTAGCAAAGGTGCTTAATTTTGGTTTGAGTGAATGCTGCTCTGTATAGTTTATGTTTACATTTTTTTAAAGTAAATAACATGGATTGCTTTAGAATTAGAGATCAAATCTCAAATGTAAAGAGACAAATGACAAAAACACTTCTCAGCAGAAGAAACATCTTTATCATATTTTTTTGTCGGTTTAAACTGGGCTAATCTGTACTGGGCGCCTATGCCCAGGGATGAATCTGTACATTCAAACTCCCCAAGGAGGTGCATGTTTTTCTGGCTTATTCTTCTCATTTCACAGGTAAGATGGTGCAGCCTCTGACCTGGGTTCTTAACAGGAATCCTCTTAGTTCACGCGTATTTCAGTTCTGGAAGAGGGGCCGTTCCTTTGTCAGTGTACACTCTGTGTGAGATTTGTACCGAGGCTCTGTGGGCCTGTCTCCTCGTGAAGGTCAGGCTGAATGTGAATTTCCTGAAGACTTCAGCACCTGCAACATCTGTACCTCCCTTGGGGAAAGATGCTCTGCAGTGCAGACCCCTGGGCTGGCCACCCCCATCCTTGTTCCAGAGAAAATGCTTCCCGTTTCAGGGGATGATCTCATCTTGAACCAGAGGGAGGTCTAGATCGTGTTGGTTCATTTTGGCGGGAGGCCTGCAGAGCCGAGGGCCTTGCCTCTCCACCTGCGATTTTCAGCACTCCGTTGGGTCAGCTTCAGGGCGTTTGTCTTTTGAGACTAAAGTTAGCAGTTTTTAAAAGGAGAACCTGAAAGCCTGTTCTCTTGTCGTCTACATGACTAGGATAGAGCCAGAAACAGACAGCCCTAGACTCTCATGGGTGGGTGAAATTATATGGACTTGCTGACTCGCTTTGGGGGGGTCTTGGCAAAGGGTCTGAATCCTGGCTCTGCCACTAATTAGCTGTGTGACCTTAAGCAAGTTACCTAGCCTATCTGAACCTCAGCTTCCTTATTTGCAAAAGAAGAATTCAAAAGACGTTGCAAAATCAGAAGAGGACTCCATTACATGTGACTGACTATGTTGGATGCCTTCCAAAGGTAAAATTGATAGTAACGATTACAAGACAAATCGTCAGCAACGTGATGGGGGAATGTTCTGTGCAAGGCAGCCTGGGGCACGTGGTGCTTAGGATGCTAGTGCCCATGTGCGAGAGAAAACAGCGCTCTCCGTTCTGTATTGTTAGAGGGGAGGCCACCAGGTGCTGTGGAGACATGGTGTGATCTGGCATCTGCTCCTGCCTCCGCTGCCTACCTGCAGGCTGACCTTGGATGAGCCTTTCCCTTTGCCAGGCTCCAGAGCTGAACTGGGCCAAAACCACGCTCCTTTTCAACCCCAGAGGAGGCGCTGACCCTGCAGGGCCCCCACACCCACGGTGTCACAGGCTCTTCCTCATCAGGCCCTTCTCTACTTGTGCAGAATGCGTGTTATGTGCAGAGTGTTAGTCGGTGGTTGGCAGCGGGTTAGCTGCTGCCCGTCTTTCTTCCCCACTCCTTGAAGGGGCTGCCTGTGCACACACCAGCCTGCTGCATTTCTGAGCCAAACCTCTCAGCCCATCGCCCTGCTGAGCTCCCAGGCTGTCCCAGACTTGAGTCTTCCCTGGGATCACATCGACCTCAGAGTCCCAGGTCCCAGGCCCATGTGTACCCTCGCAGGCCTTAGGCCCTGCTTAGAAGCCCCTGTTTCAGCTTGGGTCATCACGCCTGGGTCTTCTGGGACCATATCTGGCTCTGGACACCAGAGCGCCCACTCTCTTCTGCCAGCCCTCTGCTGGGCTCCTGGGGACGTCCCAGCAATTTCTTCTGGAGCAAGGCAGAGATGGTTGTGCTTCCCCTGACACCACGCCGGGCTGGCAGGTGGCCCCTCTCTAGGCACTGCTGTGGAGTGGGTCAGCTGTTCCCTTTCTAAAGATTAGTCTCCCCTGCCCTCACATCCTCCTCCTCGGCCCCCTGGCTATGTGATGCTATGGGCTGTGCATGCCTTTCCCCGCAAGCTACACCCTGACCCAGAGCCTGCAGTGCTGAGGAGCACAGACGCGGCGACACGAGAATCCGCTGGCTCCTCTGCTAGCTGCTGTCCTTGGCTGCGCTCCCCTTCACTCCAGGCCGGCCTTAGGCACACAGATTTGCCCTCCACATGCATCCCTGCAGCTCTCCAGGATTGGGAGCTGCCCTTCAGGCCCAGCTCCGGTCCCAAGAATGAAATTCCAACTGTCTACTCAGCCAGTGCTTCCTGAGCTCCAGCTGACCACCACCGCCACATCAGGAGGTCCGCAGGAATGCGGGGTGGCTCACAGGCCATGTTTTCTGCTGGGATTTGCATCCAAGTGCAGATGGCGTTACACGGTCTGGAGGCCAGGACACAGGATGGGGAAGAGGACTGCTTCTTAGGGTGCGTTGAGGGCAGCACGGTTGACTCAAAGGTCAGCACTTACATACCCAGTAAAAAGGGTGTAAAACCATCCCTTTGCTTACTTCCCCACAAAGCTGCATGTGAGCGTGTGGATGCTAAGCCCCAGGGAGGGCAGTCCGGGGCAGCGTCAAGGGCTGGGAGTCAGTGGTGAGAACGCAGTGTCGTCAGCAGTAGGGACTGGACAAAAGTCTCCTGACTCGCCGTCCAGGGCTCCCCATACCCCGAGTCTCTAAGTGTTTCTCAGTGGCTGATGGCTGGCTTTATCTACTGGGTATCTCTTCATCAGGTCACCCCAGGTGTGGCTGCTGGGAGATGCAGGCATTTAACCGCACTGAGCGGTCCTAGTGCCTGGCCTTGGGTGGTTTCCCGTGACACCAGGTTGGACTGCAGGTGGCTGTGCGGGGGCACGCCTTTGCAGTGGGTTAAGCTGCCCCTTTTCAAAACCACAGCCTGCTCCAGGGCCAGCAATTGACATGAAAGAAGAAATGTAATGAGCTGGGTAATAGTGGAAATTAATAGTGGTAATTAATTGCTGAAAGCATGCAGAGACCATGGCAACGGTTGGATGACAAAGGCAGAAACCTTACTTCCTTTTGTAGGCAGTACTCCAAAAGGCTTCAGGTCTCTGTAAACAGCTTGCACGAGCTTTGTGAAGACGCGAGGCCCCTCGGGTCTCCAGCAGCTCTGAAGTCAGCCTTCCGTCTGAACACCGCTCTACCTGACTCCTCCTTGCTGTGTCATCTTGGGCGACTTGCTGTAACTCTCCTGAGCCCATGTCCTCATCGATAAAATGGGGAGGAGTCGCAATTTACAGACTCTGAAGACTCAATGAAGTGACAGATGATGTGAGAAATAGACGGGCTTTGGAACCAATTCAAATTCTGGCACTATCACATATTAGCTGTGTGACCTTGGGGCAAGGCATCACCCACTCTGAGCTTCAGTGCTCTCATCTGTAAAATGAGGATGATAATAATAGTACCCATAATGCATCATTACTATTGTGAGGATTAAATGAGGTAATAAAGTGCTGAGCACATACAGCATATGAGACATTGCAACATTCGACGTAATTTACCTATACAACACTCTTATGAAATGTTTATAGGATCTTAGCTCTGTCCATGCAGTAATAGTGACATGTATGAAATGCTTCTCATGTGCTCGATGCCATTCTAAGCTCTTAATGTGTATCAGCTCCCCCAGTTCCACTAGCCACCCTATGAAGTAGATACCATAATTATCCCTGCTTCATGAATGAGGAGGTTGAGGGCTAGCTATCTGGAAAGGCTAACCAAGGCACGTAGCTTTTCTGGGGAGGCCTGGCCACCCAGAGTTGTTTTGCTCCTCACACATTCTTCCTTGGGTGGAGGTTGCTGTGGCGTCCTGTCCTGCCTGGGCACGTAAAGGTTCAACATCCCACCTGGCACTCCTGGGGGACTCAGTTTTGTCTTACCCAGGCGTGCTCCCCATCCAAACCTCATCCCACAGACGGCTTAGTGATATCACCATCCAGGCCTCTAACCCCAAATTTGGGTGCCGTCCTAAACAGGGTAGACGAGAGCATTCTCAGCAGAGGAAGCGGAATGTGGATAAGGACAGGAAGCCATCAAATGGCATTGAATTCTTAGGAAAATGCAAATGACTGCACAGTTGGATCGTTTGGAGCTGGGTGGGAGGCATGTGTCTGCAGGTGTGTGGTGGAGAGGCAGGCAGGGTCTAGAGCAATGGTTCCAACCTCACATGCACAGAACAATCACCTGCGGGGCTTTAAAAAATGCCACTGCCTGTGTCCTACCCCCAGAGGTGACCGAGTCTTGGGATTTTTTTTAAAGCTTCCCAGTTGATTCAAACACCGGCTGAGACTCGATGTTCTGGAGATCATTTAAGGATACGTAGATTATGTTAGGCAAGTACACCTTCAGTGTACAGTAAATTACTCTACTTGAGGTAAAAGAAAAAATTCAGGTCTTCAGTCACACAAGCCGCATGTCAAATGTTCACACTGGCGGCCACCATATTGGACAGAGCAGGTAGAAAGTATTTCTCTTCATCTCAGAAGGTTCTCTTGGGCAAGACTGATGTAGAGTCTATCTGGTTGGCAGTGAGAAGCCACTTAAGGGTTTTAAGGGGAGTGATGTGGCCAGGGGCTTGCTTTAGGAAGAGGATGCAGGGGCCGTACAGAAATGGATCCAATGGTAGCAAGACTGACAGCAGAAGGAATTATTAGGGAACCGTTCTGCTAACACAGCTGGACAGGGAAGCCCTGAACTCGAGCCTCAGCACTGGAGCTGGAGAGGTTGGGACAGATGTGAGAAGGGCGAGAGGAAGAGGCACTCAGGACAGGCAGGCCCAGTCGGATGGGGGTTGAAGGAGGCGGCTAAGTTTAGGTTGCTGCTCATATTTTGGATCCGTTACCTGGAGGTTCCTCTGTGGCAATGGTTCCCAATGCAGGTGATTACCCCCCTCCACCAGGGGACATTTGACCACACCTGAAGATATTTTTGATGATCACAACTCAGGGGGTTGAGGGTGTTACTGGTATCTCGTGGGTAGAGACCAGGATGAAGTAAAGGCTGTTAAATGTCTCGTGATTCACAGGCCAGCCACTCCAGAATGAAGTTATCAAGCCCGCAATGTCAACAGTGCAGGCGCTGAGAAACCCTGTTCTGTGGGTAAAGGTAGGAGGCCAGTCTGGGTGCAGTGGTAAAGATAACGAATAAAAGTTGATGGAATTGTGCTTTCAGTTCTTCTGAGAGTGGATGGTGGAGATCTCCAGTGGATAGCAAATATCAGATCTGGAGCTCAGGAAAGAGGAGAGGGGCAGAGATGAGCAACTGGGCATCCCCCCTACCTCTGTGTCCAGACCGCCCACTGGCTGCCCCGGACTCCTGTGGAAGGTGCCGAGTGAGAACTAGGGCTGAGAGTGGAGCCTGAGGGAGCAGCCACACTCCAGGGACATGTGGAAGGTGGGGAGGCCACCTCTTTGGCAAGGTCTTTGTATGAAGCCAAGTGCTGTCTTTCTTCAGATGATAGCATCTGTAACGCCCCATCCATCCTGCGTCTCCAGGCGTTGCAGATGGTAAAGACTCACCCTTGCTGTCCAGCACCCGGGCCTTACCCCTCAAGGCCGGATGTCTCCAGGGCCTTGGGTTGTACGTCAGTGACGTCTTCCAGATTCCTCAGGCTCTGAGCTCTGCTCCTGTAGGTGTGGTCCTTTGGCATTGGAAGAAGGATGGGAAGAAAGGCAGGCTTCTCACCCCCAAATGCCCCCACATGTCTGCCTAAAGGGTACGTACTGCAAGTAGCTGAGCATGGGGCTTGGGCCATTTTTTGGTGATTGTCCCTGCAGTGGGTTGAGTACTGTCCTTTAAAAATTCGTGTCCACCCAGAACTTCCAAATGTGACCCGATTTGGAAACAGGGTTTTTGCAGATGTAGTGATCTTGAGACCATCCTAGGTTGAGGGTGGACTCTCAATCTAATGGCTGATGTTCTTATAAGAAGAAGGACAGAGACACAGAACTAAGTTCACGTGAAGACAGTCTGGGATTGCGCTACCACAAGCCCAGGAATGCTCAGAGCCAGCAGAACCTGAAAGAGCGAGGGAAGGACCCTCCCCTCGGGCCTTCAAAGGCCGCATGGTCCTGCTGACAATTGATTTCACGATTGTAGCCTCCAGAACGTCAAAGCCACCCGGCTCTGGATAATTTGTTATGGAAGCCCTAGGATTTAATATAGCCCCCTGTGTTTAAAGCAGTCCTGAGGCTTAACGTTTGGGTGACAAAGGAAGATTGGAAACGGGACGCCTCTGGCGTCCGTCTCAAAAGGCCGTCTTCCATCATTTGTCAATGGGAACCCATCTTAGAGGAGCAGCAGATTTGGGAAGGCAATAAACCCTGGGCTTCGAGGCAGCTTCTGGTAGCTGGCTGATCATTTTTGTGGCAGAATGATCTCTGGTATGGCTTCTAATTCCGAATCATAGATTATAATGCTGCTTATGGTAACTGACATTTATTGGGAAATTATTATGCACTAGCACTTTATAGATAGCTCAACGAGATATCTGTACTTTTTACTTCAACCCCATCATGACCCCCATTTTATTGACGAAGAAACGGAAGTTCAGAGACGCTCTCTAAGGCCTTACAGCTTACAGGAGGAGAAATCCGGATAAATTCCGAGGAGCTTGGCACGAATGCTGGTTTTTAGCCGTTGCACGTACTGCCTGCAAAGCGATCACGTTATTGCGTGAGCAGCTCCCGTTGGGCGATTGTGGCCATCTTCAGGAGCTCTTGGATGACCTGGTTTCTAATATTGTAGGCACTAGGTGAGCAGGGGAAGGAAGACAGTCACTGTTAAGTGCCTTCAGGGGATGCTGCAAAGGTCAAACTATCTTGGGGACACCATGGGCCACCTTTGAACTCTGGGATGGGACGCTCTCTAAAGAGAAGGGGCCCCACTTGCTGCTGTCACTGATGCTGTGGCTGCACATGACGCCTGTCTGTCCTGACCTCTGGCCCTCTCCCGTTACTACTTGGCCTTGAGTGGAAAGTAAATGAGGGCCTCCAAGACCCTGTGTGCGGTCTGTGGACCAGAGCAGCGTGAGCGTCACCTGGGAGCTTGTTGGAAATGCAGACCCTCAGGCTGCCCCAGATGGACCGAGTCAGAATCTAGGGGGATTTGCATGCACATTACAACATGAGAAGCAGGGAAAAAGTGACCCAAAGAAGTCCATCGCTTGTAGTGAATTCTGTGCGCTCTTGGTGCAAATGAGCAGAGATCAGGGCAGCTGGAACTTCACACAGGGACCTTGACTTCAAGGATCTTGGGCCCTGGATCAGACGGCCTCATTCAAGGCTATCTTTGGCTCCTGCACTGTGATCTGACACACTCAGTTCTCCCCTCCAGACCCCCAAGCTGGAGATGCCCTTCCTGGCTGAGCATCAAAGAGTGACCCTCTCGTGGTTACCGGCAAATTAATTGGCGGTACCTCTTTCTGTCCCTTCTCAGGGGGTAGAGATCGGAGCTTCTGGGATGAGGTCCCTGACAGCTGAGCTCATGTGAGGCTCAGCACATCAGATTTCATGGCGCTTTTGATGTGCACTTTCACGAGGAAATGCTAGCCCCCGCCCCTGCTCTTCTTCCAGCCCTGCACTCTGAAAGGTAGTTGCTCTCAAGCAAGATGTCAAAGGGGATGCCCGCTGGAGATGAAGTACGCTGCTCTGTTCCCGCTACAGATGAATGGTGCTGCTCTGCGAGCGGTCCTCAGATGCCTGAGTGCACGGGCTGAATGGCTCCCTGTAAACGATTTGAAGTGTCTCATCACTTCCCATTTTCTCTAACACCGAGTCCTTGCCTGTTGTGTGACCACAGCACTTTCCAGAAGGTGAAGTCGGCTTGGGTTCCGCAGAGAATGAGAGGTCAGAATATTTTTTGATCAATCTCACAACGTTCGCCCTGCAGCCTGAAGGTCTGAACACTGGCAAGGGGTGGGTGGTGGGTGAGTGGGAAGGACAGGGGCCCCGCGGTCCCGCCGTCATTGGTGGCTCCCAGAGAGCGTGGATCACCTCTGAGGTGACTCTGAAGGCAGGTTTTCCTGTGACAGCCGATAGGACAATCCGGACGGCGCTGGGGCCCAGCTGGCCTGGGCCTGGGCCTGGGCCTGGGCGGATGACTCACAGCAGCGGGGCTTGTTAATCTGTTCACAGTGAGTCATGGGAGCCCCTCCGGGCTCGGTTCCCTCAGCTGTAAAATAGGAACAATAGTAACTGCCCCAGCCGCCTCACAGGGATGTGAAATCCACAGGAAAATGAGCCAAAGTGGCTGGCCGTAAAGCACCCACCGGGTGACGGGTGACGAGGCATCGGTCTGTGCAGCCAGCACGTTCTCTGCTTCCCGTTCCTGGAGCCATCGCAGTTGAGAACAAAACTGTCCAAGTGCGGGATGTGCACAGTGGCTAAAGACAGGGAGCGGTGAAGTCGCTTGAGATGACGTTGCACTCGGCATGTTTTTAAAATTCTGCTGTCAAATAGCAGTTACCCTCAAGTCCTCCTGGACCTCCCTCCTCGGATGTTAAAAATTAAAAAAACCAACTCGGACACAAAGGAAAGAAAAAGTGTGTGCGGGGGGAGCCTCGATCCCGCTGTGGTCTAACCTCCTTGGCTGGGAACAGCGGCCTTTTGTCACCTGGCTGAGGTCTGTCTCACCAGCCTCATGTTCCCCAGCTGCTCGGGGCTCATTACTGGTTATATATTTTTGAATGAGTTGCCCTGTGATTTTGCTGGTCCTTGTTGCGTTGCCTGGAATTCCCCTTTCTCTCTGTGATGTACCCTTGGAGATGAATATACAGGAAGCTAAGGAAACGTCAGTGCTCACCGTCACCCAGGCTGGAGTGCAGTGGCTCCATCTCGGCGCTCTGTAACCTTCACCTGCCTGGATTCAAGCGATTCTCCTGCCTCCGCCTCCCGAGTAGCTGGAATTACAGGCGCCGGCCACCGTGCCCAGCTAATTGTTGTGTTTTTGGTAGAGACGGGGTTTCACCATGTTGGCCAGGCTGGATTTGAACTCCCGACCTCGTGATCCATCCACCTCGTCCTCCCAAAGTGCTGGAATTACAGGCATGAACCACCATGCCCAGCTAATTTTTTTTTTTTTTTTTTTTTTTTGAGATGGAGTTTCACTCTGTCACCCAGGCTGGAGTGCAGTGGTGCGATCTTGGCCCACTGCAAGCTCTGCCTCAGCCTCCCACATAGCTGGGATTACAGGCATGCGTCACCATGCCCGGCTGATTTTTGTATTTTTAGTAGAGATGGGGTTTTGCCATGTTGGTCAGGCTGATCTTGAACTCCTGACCTCAAGTGATCCTCTTTCCTTGGCCTCGCAAAGACATTCATTTTTAAAATTAAAAAAAAAAATGTGCAAAAGTAAGATACCGTATGTTGACCTCAGTTGCCTAAGCCCACTGACTCTTTCTGCTCCATCGTCAGCTTCATCACATCTGCTCTCACGTCTGTGGCACTGGCGGAGTAGTAGCATTCATACTGTGATGCCATAGCTGCCCCAGCACCTCAGGGCCCTGACATCAGCGGCCTGGCATAGGGGGCGTGTGGGCAGGAGGGAGTATTCCTGGAAGCCCCTCCTACACCCAGAAAGGCTCACAATAACTTAACTCTGCATCGACTTGATGGTGAGCCTCACTAACAAACTAAATGTTCCCCCCATCAAGTTCTCCTTGGCCTGAGCCCAAAGTGCACACATCAAGCCTTGCCACGTGGCTCATGGCGTTTTAAACAGTCTAAACACATTTTCTTTAAAAAGATTTAGAAGAGAAACACAAGTACTGATACAAGTTACAGAAACTTCATTTAAAAAGTGAATAAACTCAAACATGTCATAAGTACAGTCTGGAAAGACGTTGGAATGTTTCCATAAGACAAGTGAGAAATCACAGACTCCTGGTTTCGACATAGTTGATGGAAACCTTTTTTGGATATATTTATTAAAGAACTGAGAGAATATTCAAGTAAAAATTAATGAAATTTTAAACAAAAGCTATAAAGATAAGAAAATTATTCTGTCAAGGAGTGAATTACATACTGGATATGATTTATTAAGAGGAGATGAACTTTCAATATAAGTAATGGGTTGGTTGTTGGTTTTCTTATCCAATTAATGAAGAGGAGAAAATCATATGAGTATATTTAGAAAAGATTTACATTTCTTGCCGATTTGGAATGAATTGACAAAGATAACATGAAACTTACAATATGCTGCTACCACAAATATATTGGTGACAGTGTTTAATGAGTGCAATTTAAAGAGAAATTAAGAGAAATTTTCTTACGAAATAAAACCTGAAATGCCTTGAAATCTTGCAGTTTCTATATAAAAGATTCTTGCTCCTTGATCTGAGGTTTTCCCAAATCGATAACAATCCTAAAAATTGTTTCTACAAACAATAAATTGTGAAAGTATCAAACATTTGTTACTGATGTACCTGTGAAAGAAAAGACTTATTTTAACATTCTATCTACAAGAAAAGATGACCTTACAAATTATCGTATCAGAGACTATCAAAGTTTAAACAAACAAATACATACTGTAGAAGAGTATTTTAGTGGCAATTCACGTATATTAATAAAAACGTTTTTTCTCTGACTTTTGCAAACTTGGCAATATTTCAAATTATAATTTGGGCCGGGCGCGGTGGCTCACGCCTGTAATCCCAGCACTCTGGGAGGCCGAGGCGGGCAGATCACGAGGTCAGGAGTTCGAAATCAGCTTGGCCAACATGGTGAAACCACCCCTCTACTAAAAATACAAAATATTAGCCAGGCGTGGTGGTGAGCGCTTGTAATCCCAGCTCCTCAAGAGGCTGAGGCAGGAGAATCGCTTGAACCGGGGAGGTGGAGGCTGCAGTGAGCCGAGATCCCACCATTGCACTCTAGCCTGGGTGACAGAGTGAGACTCCGTCTCAAAAGAAAAAAAAGTGTAATTTGTTGTGATTTATTTTCTCATTTGAAATTATTTTTCGATTTTGTCCTCAATTTTGGTTTTTTATCCTTTTGCTTAGAGAGGTTTCTACCTCCTCTTGCCAGACCGCGTACACGCACACGTGCACACCACCGTGAGCTTCCGGTCCCACGGAAACGAACTCCCAAGCACACCCTTTCTGATTCTAGGCCACTGTCACCTCCTTGGGTCCTCCCCGACTCCCTGGTAGACGACAGTGCCCTCAGCTCCGGGCTCCCGCAGGACGAGGCAACTCTCCCATTGCCCGCTCACATGGTATTGTGTGTATCCGTTTCTGCCTTCCCAGAGGGCAAGAACTTTATCTGGTGAATCTCTTTAGCTGCACCCAGCATGGGAGCTGGCCCTGAACACACACATATATGAATCTGAGAGTCTTGGAGGAGAGAGCTCCATGGGTAAGTGACGACATCCTTGGTGCCCATGGCATCTGCACTGTGCACATTGCCTCCCTTCAGCTTCAACTCCTGTCTTTCCGGGAATCTTCATGTAATTTTTCTCCCTTCCTTCCTTCCTCTCTTCTCTCCTTCCTTCCTCCTCTCTTTCTCCCTTTCCTTCTCTGAGACAAACTCTTGCTCTGTTGCCCAGGCTGGTCTCAAACTTCTAGGGTCAAGCGATCCTCCCACCTCGCCTCCCAAAGTGCTGGGATTGCAGGTGTGAGCCACCATGCCTGGTCTTCATCTCTTCTTGCTCCCTGGAAAAAAAAAAAAGTCAGATACTCATTCAGTCTGAAATTCAAATGTCTGATTTTAGATTAAAATATGGGGCCTTCCCAGAGGTTTTGTTTTACCATGGGAAAAGTCTTCAGTCTCAAGGACTGACGCTGTTACTGCTGGGCTTGCAGACACGGTGAACTGGGGAGGGGTTTGGGGTCCAGGCATCCTCCTGCCTACTCCAGGCTTCGGGCTTCCTGGGGCCATGTCTGTGGAAGGTTGACTGGGGTCGGGGGAACAGGCTGGGGATGGCCAGGGAGTCCCCAGTGGGAAGGAGGGACGGACGAGCTGAGCATGAATGAAGGGATGAAGAAATGTACCCAAGAGACAGAAGCAGTGAGTGGACCACAGGGACCGGCCTGGGTGGGGGGTGCTCTGGGACCCACAGTTGTCACGAGTTTTATTTCTGAATTCCCCTGGAAAGACTGGAAGACCAAGATAATCTTATCTCTGAGAAAATCTGCTTCATTTTCTTCTCTCAAACAGATCCTTTGAGTCTCAGTTTTCTTATCTGTAAAATGGGGAGGTAACCCTTACACACAGCAAGAGTTGGGAGAGGCAGGTTAAATAACAGATGTGACTGCACCGAGCAGACGCAGGGTAACCCTGGTGCAAAGCAGATGCTCAATTAGTGCCCCTGTGACACTGGGAAGGAGCCCGCATCTGGGATGTGCTTGAATGCCAGCTCTGCCCTGCTGGCTGGGGGCCTCTCCTGCCTCTCTCCAGGTTTTCAGGACCGTGCGTCTTTGCCAGTTTGGAAACACCTGAGTGTTGGAAGCCGCAAAGATTCCTAGAGTTGATTTGTGTGGAATTCCTGGTCAGGGATTTTCAAAATATTTTAGCCACATAACCCTTTGTTTGAATGAAATTGTACATTGAAGCCGAGTGTGTCAAACAGGTAAAATGGAGCTGGGCTTGTGGCAGCACAGAGTGAGGGGTTCAGAGGCTTGGGGGTCTGAAGACAACCTCTGTCTTCCCCAAGACACTTGCCCAAGAAACTTCACTGCACCCAAAGTTCCGTGTTGGAAACGGATTCTAGTCTAAATGTCTCACTGTGGTTGCAGGAGGGAAACTGAGGATCACGGAGAAGGAAGATAACTGTCCAGGAGTTATCCTGGACAGGAAGACCTTTGCTTTCTCTGGGCCTCAGTTTCCCCATCTGTAACCGGGAGAGGAAGTCAGATCTGGTTTCAACCGTTTTGTCTGCAGCTCCAGTCTAACGCATGGTGCAAGCGCCACCTGGTGGTGAGAAAGGGCTCAGGCAGCCGGAGGGAAACCCAGGTTTAGGCAAATGCGACGTTTTACGCAAATGATCCCACCTTTGGCCAGGCTGATACCTCTCAGGATACAGGGTTTTCAGGCTCCTCCTCTTATTCCTCATGCTCTCACGGTGAGAGGAGCATCAGGAAGCCCAAGGGAGGTATCAGGAGGCAGCTTGAAAATATCCTCCCAGCTCTGCCACTAGGTCCTGTGTGATCTTGGCCATCCGGGTCCCTTCCCCTCTCTGGGCCTCAGCTCCCACGTCTGCCACCTGAGGGGGGGTTAGGTGAAGCCAGCGTTCTTCACTTGGGATCTATGAATCCATGGCTGGGGATTTTGTGAAACGCTTGAAATTTTAAAGAGTGTGTGTGTGTGTGTGTGTGTGTGTGCGTGCGCGTGCAGTTTTTTGGGGGGGGGGAAAGAATAGAGCGTTAACTGCTTTCTTAAAGAGGTCTGTTCCTCTGAAAGTGTTCAGTGGTCTGGATGAGCTCCGAGGGCAACCAGGACTCAGGAATTCTAGGAGCTTTCCCTTTGGAATGCTTGTTCACTCAGACAACCCAGAGAATTTACGTTTAGCAAACGCATCCAGCTTGCTGGTGATGCAGACATGCTAAGAGAGCCAAAGAAAAACAAAAAGCAAAAACTCCCCAGATACGTGCCATCGACGGCCAAGGAGATGTGGCTCAGTCCCCAGCAGCCCCGAGTCAGGTGGGGACCAGAAGTCGGTAGCTGAACCCTGGAACTCTGCAAACCTCCACCAGCTGAGGGTGCTGTCTGGGCTTGCCTGCCTGCCTCTCTCCCTCCCTCCCTTCCTTCTTTCCTTCTCTTTTTCTTTTTTCTCTCTCTCACTCTTTCTTCTTTATTTCAATGGGGTCTTGCTCTGTTGCCTAGGCTGGAGTACAGGGGCATGAGCATGGCTCACTGCAGCCTCTGCCTCCCAGGTTCACGTGATCCTCCCACTTCAGCCTCCCAAGTAGCTGTGACTACAGGCATGTACCACCATGCCCAGCTAATTTTTAAATTTATTTTTTGTAGAGACAGGGGTCTCCCTGTGCTGCCCAGGCTGGCCTCGAACTCCTGGGCCTGAGTGATCCTCCTACCTTGGCCTCCCACAATGCTGGAATGACAAGTGTGAGCCACTGAGCCCAGCCTGCCCGGCTTTCCTGCCTGGACGGGCCTGCCATGGTTCCTGGGGAACTTCAAAGATGGGATGGACAACTGGCAGAACTGGGAGGACTCCAGTCCCCAGGGTGCGCCTCTCAGGCCACAGAGATGGTCTTGTTGTCCCACCCTCACTCCCAAAGCCCCATTTGCTTTCGGAACCACAGCTTTCTGCAAAACATCAAGCGGTGGGTGAAGGAGGACGAGGAAGGCATTAGCCTTTGGGTCTCTACTCTGTGCCAGGTACTGTGCTAAGTATTTTATCCTAACAAGTTCATCTGATCCTCACAATCACCCTGGGAAGTAGGATTATTCCCTTTGGACATTTGTAGACTTTGAGGCTCAGAGACGTTTGCCGACTTGCCCCAAATCATAAAACCTGTAGACGGCTGGGCTGGGTTTTTAATCATGTCTTGCAGCATAGGCAGGACTTTGGAGAGGTTTCCAAAGGGCTTCAGGAGGCCCCCGCGCCTCGGACCTGGGCTGGAGGCATGGTAGCTCTCGGATGCTGATGCGGCTTCCAAGCAGATGCAGTTAGTGATTGCCCCAGCTCCTGGGCTGGCCTCCAGACTCGGCTTGGAGGTCTGAAGACACCCTCCGTGTCCTCCTCCAAGAAACCTCCGCTTGCCCCCTCATCAGCTAAAATTGCCCATTTTTTTTTTTTTTTTTTTTTGATTTTTGCTATTTGGATTTCTCATTTCCTGGGGTGGTGATGGTGACCGAGAATCTGACCCCGACACTCCCTGGGCCACACCCTGCTCCGCTCTGCTGCTGGGCTTGGGAGTCACCCAGGCAGAAGTCCACATCTCCCCTCCAGGGCCTTCAGACTGACAGTTTTCGGGGACTCCGCCCTACACGGCGCAACAGGATCACACCTGCCTGGGAGCGGGAGTTTGCACAAGCCTGGTGCCTGCCCTCGTGCTCCGGGCCCACCAGCCATAGCAGCTGAGGGGAGGTTGGCTTGCCTTCCCCGCCAGCCTTTGCACTTGGCAAAGTGTTGGGATCACAGGTGTGAGCCACCATTCCTGGCCTACACAATCCCTTCTAATCCTCGCATTGGTTCAATGAGGGAGAGACTCAGCTGAGTGATGGGACTCACACTCGGAGCCTAAGTAATTTGTCAAACATAACTAGCAAGTAAGTGCTGGAGCTGGGATCCGATCCCGGGCAGATTCAGCTCAGAGCCTGTGCACTTCATCACAATGTGATGCTGCCGCTCGGAGGAGTCTCATGGAGGCTGCCTTTGTCATCCGACTCGTTCAATATTATACTCAACTTCACGGCAGTTGCAAATCGGATAAGCTTCATCCAATCCGTTACTGTCTAGTTAGTGGCTCCGACCTCCTTCTGGATGTCAGTTGCCTTCTATATAGTCTTTGGCTGGAGTTGTTGAATGGTTTGCAGTCAACCCGGATGTATAACTATACATTGCTCCAATGTGTTCGCAGGGCTGCCATGCCATGTGTCTCCCTGAAATCTAGATGAATAGTATTCCCAACCAATTCTAAACTCGTCTGTGAAGCCCGTGTGTAAAGGAAAGGGACTCAACCTTAATGACTTCTTCCAGTTAGGGCTGTTTCTTTCTTGGAATTTTCTCTTGGTTTCCAATTCACTTCCTTCGGTCAAATCCCTCGATGAATGACCCTTTCACTGTCAGTTTTAGAATTGTGGTTCCACTGGGTGTCTTCTACCATGCTCCCGTGGGTGAAGCATGCTGAGGCCAGACACAGGCCCAGAGAGAGACTAGAGAGAGTTTCACAGTGTTATTATACCGATAGTCCCTTGGGGAGAACGTGGCACACCACACTGGACCACGGGGACACAGGGCTTGGCCACGAGGTAGACTGGCCCGCTGTGTTTGGAGGTGGTGCTCCTGCAAAACCCCATCCACTACGGCTGGTTCGAGGCTATCTAAGGTCCCCAGATGTTTCTGGGTACTGCAGGGTTTACATGGGAGCCGCTAGTAGCCATCCCGTCAGTGTTAAAGATCGATTTTCGACATAAAACTATGGTTCATGCAGCACTCTACCTCTGAAGTCTGAGCCGGAGACTGAATTTCTTGGTCTTGCTTTGAGCTGGTATCTGGCCTCAAACGTTCCCACAGGGATGATCAGGGAGATGAATGATCATCATTTGGATGAGGAATTCCAACAAATCCGTGCAGACGTTGTCTGACAGGCTGCCCATGCTTTCGTTACTTAGAGCTAAGACGTCCCCCCTCACTGTGAGGGTTTAAGCGACTTCTCTGCCGAGGCAGCCCAGCCATGGCCTCCTACCAGTTCCTGGCAACACTCACGTTTGTGAATCGGGAGAGAAGATGGAACCCGATTCCTCACCCGATCTCTGGACCACACAGGCAGGGACTATCATTTACCCGCCAGAGCTCGCCCTTGAAGGCAGCATCTACCAAGCCCACCAGAGCTCCCCCTTGAAGGCAGCAAGAAGGTGCCTATGTGATCGACTTACAGTGTTTTCATCTCGGGAGTGCGGGGAAATCACTGTTTAAAGACATGGGGAGGGTTTCGTCCCACGCTTTATGCGAACACGTGTTCTGAAGGGAGAGGCAGCTTTGAAGCTGCTGCTGAGAGTGCCTGGTGATTATACAAAGCAGCAGTTGGTGAAATCAATGCTCTTCATGTTAATTAGCTCTTCATTAGGACCGGGGGCCGCCAGTGGGACCACTAGCCAACCCCGTCACCCCGGTAACCGCATCCTAATCGGAAGGCAGATGTGGCGGCGTCCCAGGCAGATGGAGGAGGTGAGGCTGTGCGTTCCTTCTTCATTTTCCCTCCGCTGTTCCACGGGACGGGGCTTGAGGAGGTGCCAGAGTGGGAAGGGCTCATAGCAACCTCCAATCCCGGCATCCTCGTGCTCTAGGCCCGTGGAGGGCGAGTTTCTTTGGCACAACTCCCCGAAGCCTTGAAGACCAAGACCAGAGAACACGCTGCCTGGGAAGGTTTCCGATGCCAGGGAGAGAGTGAAAGCAAATTTTCAAACCAGCGTTTAATCAACTAAAGTACAGTCACCCCTGGAGTCAGCATTTGACGTCTATGATAGGTGTTCCCTGTTCTACTCTGTTTTAGTTTGGATAACAACTCTGCGTTTCTTTTTGTGACTAGGTTAAGACACCCTATTTATAAGTTTAATGACAATTTTACTATGGGTAAAAAAGTACACATTTGAGCATGCTTTGCTTCTAAGTAGGGTCGGCAGGCTTTTCCTGTAAAGGGCCAGGGGGTCAATCTTAGGCCTTGTGGGCCACAGTCTGTCTCAACTGCTCAACTTGGCCCTTGCATTATGATGACCTCACCCTGTGGTCCAACATGCCACTCCTCACACTCGCGCTTCCAGTGGACCACGGCAGCAATCTTTTCAAAAACTGAAAACGACCTAAGTACCCATAAATAATGGGCGATTCTTCTGCCTTAGCCTCCCAGGTAGCTGGGATTATAGGCATGCACCATCACACGCAGCTATGTTTTGTATTTTTAGTGGAGAAGGGGTTTCACCATGTTAGCCAGGCTGGTCTCCAACGTCTAACCTCAGGTGATTCACCCGCCTCAGCCTTCCAAAGTGCTGGGATTACAGGAGTGATCCATCTTGCCCGGCTTATTTCTATTGTAGATGGACTCACATACATTTCTGATGTTGGGCATCTCCTAACTTAAAAATAAAATGGCAACTTCCTATGTATCAGCTGAACATATTGCCTAGGACCTTCAGTGCCATGTTCAGTAGAGACAGTGATAGAAGCTACCCTTGTCTACATCCTAACTTTGATGAAAATTACTTGTAAAGTTTTTGCCATTCAGTGTGATAATTGCTCTATACTAAGGAAAATAGGGCCAGGTGTGGTGGCACACACCTGTAATCCCAGCACTTTGGAAGGCTTGTAGGGAGGATTGCTTCAGCCGGGAAGGAGGAGGTCGCAGTGAGCCAAGATCATGACACGGCACTCCAGGCTGTGAGAGACCCCGTCTTAAAAAAACACACACACACACACAAAAAAAAACCATAGACACAGACACACACACACACACACACACACAGGATGCTAGCTTCCCAATAGTGCATTATCTGTTGACTCTGCCCTTGCATTATTGTAATAAAATCTAATTCTCCATGATGCATTATTTGTGTGTACATGACTGTTTTCAGTTTGGTATTTTACATAAAATTTGGAATTCATGTTCATAGAAGTTTACAGCTAACGTCTATTTGGTTTTCTATGTTTTGGATGTTGTTAAGTTACTTTCCTTGAAGTATTTCATTTCATTCTAGAAGGCTTATAGTAAAGGTTACTTCCCCTTCATATATGAGGACGTTGAGGTGCAGTGAAGGCAAGTCATTTTCCCTAAGGTCACAGGGAAGGTAGGTAGTGGCTGCAGAAATAGAAATCCGGATTGCCTGGCTCCAGAGGCTGTCACTTAGCACTGCCCTGTGCCCTCTCCCTGTGACAAAGACCCATCATTCAGACTGTTCTATCGGGAACTTCCCTTGTACATCCTTGTTCCAGTTTTGCACCAAGATTATTCTCAATAGTCAATTAGGTAGCTTTTTAAAATAGAAATACTCAAAACTTTTATGAAAACCTATTAAATTTTATTACCTTTGCTAGCCTGACTTCTACAGTTTTGCAGTGGCCTCAAGTTTTACCGCACTTGAAAGCTCCTGTCTCCTCCTCCAGGGAGGTATACGCCCCATAAAGGCAGGGATACAGATGCAGATCAGCAGCAGGCTCCCCCACCCTCCAGCATCCTGTTTTTTTCCCCCTTCTCTGAGGTGGAGTATCACTCTTGTCGCCCAGACTGGAGTGCAGTGGCATGAGCTCAGCTCACTGCAACCTCCGCCTCCTGCGTTCAAGCGATTATCCTGCTTCAGCCTCCCGAGTAGCTGGGATTACAGCACCTGCCACCATACCTGGCTAACTTTTTTGTGCTTTTATTAGAGACAGGGTTTCATCTGTCCTCATCAGAATCACTGGATCATGACTGACCCCTAGAGGTGGCTTCTTTGCTTAATTGTCAAGCCCATGGGCTGGAATGTGACCCCCAAAGCTACTGCAGAAGCTTCCACCCATTCTGGACTACGCTTGCCATCTGTGGGGAAAGGTCTGTCCTTTGTCTTCTTAGTCCAGCCAGCCTCACAGGCATTCTGCAGATTGGAAAGTCTAAGCATGTGCTGTGCTGGGCACGGCTCCCCCGGGCCTTTTTCGGGGGGTAAGCAGGAGTGCATTCCAGCCCCTAGCGTGCTGTTTATCCCCACCCCCTACACACTCACAAGTACCAACACAGGCACAGTCACGGGCACACCCTGCCCTGGACAGCACCATTTCTAGCCTCCGCAGGGCTGTCTCTTTATGGAGACGTTAACAAGACATGAAAAAGGCTCAGGGGTCAGAGTGGACCTCTGTCAGAAAGATGTTCCTAGACCCGGTTCTGCCTCTCACTTGCTAGGGGACCGTGAGAAAGTTGCTTCCCCTCTTTGGTCCCAGTTTACCCAGCTGAGAAACGGGGCGATTGAGCGAAATGGTCTAAGGTTCTGGGAACCTCTAAGCCAGAGTCTGTAGCTGGTGGTCAAGATGAGGGAGAGGCCCTTGGGGTCAGCCAAATACCTGACAGGCAGGACATGCCCAAAGGTGAGCAGCCTGAGCATGACAGGTGGGCCCAGAGCTGGAGCGTGAGCCCCACAGCCTGCAGAGCAGCCCTGGACTCAGAAGCCTGCTCGCACCAGCCTGGTGGGACATCAGAGATGTAGGGTCCAGCCTCCCCTCATGTTGCAGGGCTGGGAGCTGCAGATTCTGACCCCACAGTTGCTTTAGACGTGCCAGATGAACTGGGGCAAGACACACCCTTCTCTGTGAAATGAGCAGTCAATCCAAGTAGATATGCCACGGAGGGCTGTGGAACAAACCCAGCTGTACCCTGGGGATAGACTGGCCTCTGGGGGAGAGGAACCAAGTGTGAGAGGCAGGGATCAAAATCTAGGCCCAGCCTCCACAGCAACCCCTCCGGGGAGCCCAGGGCAGTCCAGAGGCGCAGCAGGTGCACCAGGAGCATGTTTCACAAGGCACCCAATATTGCATCCACTCAGAGGCAGCCAGCTGGAAAGTGGATGCAGTAGGCAGGGTGGGGGCTGCTCCCCATGGCCAGGAGTCCAGCCTAGAACCCACCCGAGTCCGCCTCAGTCCTGCTCAATTGAGTCATCCCCGCTCTGGGCCCTCTGGCTCCACCCACAGAGGGAGGACTTTGCCAAGAGCAGGTGAGCTGGCCCTTGCGGGAGGATGTAATTCACTTGAGCCTGGGCAGTCCCTCACCCGCACCCCACCCCCACCTCTCCAGCCCCCTCATTCCCTAATTCTCCCACCTGCTGCCCTGCCCCTGCAGGTGCCTCCCCCCATTCTTTTCCTGCTCCCATGTCCTTGACTCTCTTCCGAGTCTCCCCTCTTTGCAAGCCACCTCTCTACTTGACACATTCTCCCTAAAGGCACCACAGTACACATGATCAAGTCCCTGCACCTCACCTTTACTCCTAGGCATGAAAGGGAGATGACATGAAGAGCCAAACGCCACTTGGCAAAAGATCTGGAGTATGCAGAGGGGCAGATCCGTGGCTGTGGAAGCTCTGGGGGTTCCCTGCAGGAGGCTGCATTTAAGCTGGCTCTTGAAAGTGGCTCTGAGCTGAAACCTCTCCCTGAAGCTCCAGACCAGGAGCCAGCTGCACCTTCCATTTGGTGTCTCTAAGGAAGCTTGCACTCTGGAGGTCTAACTCTGACCCCAGAAAATCCTACCTCAGCCCCGTTTCTTCTTAGGGAAATCACCATTTCATACCCAGTTGTGCACGAAACCCACATTTGAGGAAGTGGGCTCCTGCCCTTCGCTGCACCGAGTGCTCTGGATGAGCCAGAGCTGAGGGAGAAAGAGCTCTCAATGCCAAGCCAAACCATGTGAGGCTTAACTCCAACTTTAGCTGCGAGAGCTGTGGGTAGGGAAGGGCCCTAGTCCAGTTCGCTGTAGAAAAACCAGCCAGCCACTGTCTGGCACGTGAATGGCAGGGGCAGAGTATGAATGGAGAGACAAGGAGGGCCGGGCTGGGGAGGTACGGACATGGCCGTAGCTGTGGAGATGGGAGGCCAGACAGGACCCAGTGGGTACTTGAAGCAAGGGAGGGGTCAGGAAGAGACATTCCATTTTCTATGAGATGTGAAGAGCTTGGGATGCCATCCATTGCTCGACAAAAGGAGGAAGACCTCTGGCATGGGAGAATATAGATGAGCTGTCTTCAATGTCATTTGAAGTTCCCAGGGAGAGCCAGGCCTGCCAGCACGTTCACTGCTTCAGCCAGCCCTCTGGGCTCCCCGTTCATAGCTGTCAGGTGCAGTGGGGGCCGTTGCACCAGGGCCCGGCAGGTCTGTGTGTTTTTCCAGGGGACTGCTGCGTGGCTAAGGCCAAGAAGCAGCTGATGAACGACCTTCTCAACAAAACCCGTTACCACAACCCGATCTTCCCAGCCACCAGCTCCTCACAGCCCGTCTCCATCGGGGCGGAGCTCTCCCTGGCCCAGCGCATCCGCGTGGTAGGTGCAGAGGGCAGCTGTGGCTCAGGCTCAGCTGAAGAGGCAGCTCATGCCCAAGCCCTCAGCAATCGTTGGCCAGAGGAATGAAATGACTAGAGTTGACTTAGACTTACATGGAAGGGAGGCTGCAGAAGGGTCCCTGAGGTTTATAGGTGTCCAGTATTTAATGAAATCATGGTTTTATTAGGAAGAAATGAGGGTGGGAGCGGGATGGCCACTGGGTAGGCAGCCAATGGGCCTGCACACACTCTCCTCGGCTGAGTCTCCAGCACGACTATAAGCTTCTCTCCCTCGTCCTCACAGCCCCATCCTGTGCTCTCCCCCAGCTTGCTCAACAGGTGACGCTACACGCTCCCTACTTGTTGGAGAAAATAAGAACCACACTGGGGGAACTGATGGATACAGAGGCCCATGTGTAAGGACAGGACCAGAGGCAGTGCAGTGCCTACTAAGCCAGGCGGGGGAGGATCTGGACGGTGGGTGTGACTGCTGCAGGCGTGGGAAGGAGGTGCAGATGGTGGCGCTCCCAGGGACCAATGTCAGGGTCTCCATATGTGGATGTGTGCAGAGGTGGGGATGCCAGAGGAGGAGGTGCAGGAAATCTCTCTTCTCTACTGCCTCCGAGTTGGACACTTCAGAGGGATTGTAAACAAACACAAGGTTCTCACCCTCAAGGTTAGAACCCCACCCCTGGAAGCAGCTCTGAGGGGAGCATTCACATGGGGAGAGTGCAGGATGCTGTGTCCAGCAGGGAGGAGGAGGTCACCAAGGAGGCTGACCCTGCTCTGGCCAGGTGGCTGCCTTCTGACACACCAGCCTCTCTGTAGCAGTTTGCTCCCACACACCCAGCCCATCAAACCTCCAGCCTTCAACGCTGCTTTGGCCAAATTAATGAGCAGCTCCCTCTCCCAGGAGGAAGCTGAAGGATGGGGAGGGCAGTAGAGCTGTATACGCTCTGCTCCCTCCCTGCAGAGTCAGACAGCAAGGGAGGGGGCTTTCTGCCAGGCTCACCCAGGCCGGGGTCCGAGTGTCAGTGTCCAGCCAAGGGCTTCTGGCTTAATAGGGGAGCCCAGCTGCTGCCACCCTCATGAGGGTGAAGGAGCAGGAGGCTCCGCTGCACTTCCAGGCTCAGGCTGCCTGGCCAGATCGGGTCTGTGGGCCCTGTAGGCTGGTAGAAGCCATCAGGAGGAGAAGGGGAGGCAGCCACCAGGCCCCCCCTTGTGAGTCCTATTTCCGAAAGCTTGGGTATACACTGAGGATTAGGCTGTGGGCTGCTGGGCCAGGAAGGACCGTTTATTTTCAGGGCTTATCTATTGAATTGATGAGGGAGGGTTATAGGTGTAACAGTTTAAAGACGGCAAGTTTGAGAAAGCAGGTAGGGATTTAGTGCTGGGAAGGAAGCAGGGTTTCGAAAGCAGTTCTTGTGGCAAGGCCAGAGTCCCGTACCCATGTCCTCAGCACGTTCAGCAGCTTCTGGGGGAGTGCAGGACAGGATTGAAGCCCAGAACTTTCTGGATAGAAATGTTCTTTATCTTGCAAGGAGACAGGTTGCATGGGTAATGCATTTGTGAAAACTCATCAAAATGTACACTTCAGATCTGTGCATTTCACTGAATCTGTTATTCTGCAAATTTTTTTTTTTTTTTTTGAGACGAAGTGTCACTACGTGGCCAGGCTGGAGTGCAGTGGTGCAATCCCAGCTCACTTAAACCTCTGCCTCCCTGGTTCAAGTGATTCTACTGCTTATGCCTCCCAAATAGCCGAGACTACAGGCATGCACCACCCCATCCTGCTTTTTTTTTTTTTATAAAGACGATTTCACCATGTAATTCTAGCTGGTGAAGTATCGGGGGAAGTCTGTTAGGAAGCTTTTTTGAGAAGGTTAGAATTGCTTATTAAAAAGACGAAGCCCGGGTCCCCTGGCACTGCCCACCTGTGTTCCTACCTGCAATGTGGAGGTAGTGTTACCGGCCGGGAAAACCTGTCTGTCACAGTAGCCCCTGACTGCACCGCCAGAAAGGCTGTCCCCGAGGTCATGGAGGAGCAGTCACACACTGAACTAAGATACTGGACCTCAGAGACTTGAATTCATCCAAAGCCTACAATGAGAAGCAAGCAGAAAAGGGAAAGGTGGAGGGACAGACCCCCAGAGTCCTGTGTTATGATACTTGCCCAGCCAGCCCCTTCTTTGCCACAGCAGGCTTCTTGCTGAACCAGAGCTGCAGGTGAGCCAGGGGTGTGCACTGGCAGACGATGCCTGCAGCGAACACATGCCACTCTGATGCAGTGGTGCCCCTCTCATCGCAGCATCACTTCCCAACTACCTGAAGAGCAGGCAAGCCTTTCATACGCATGCGTTAGGCAGATGACATGTGGGGCTACATAGGTGTCACGCCAAGGAGGCTATAGAAGGGCACAGCTTTCAAACCACAGGTGACGTCTGAACCTTGTGCATATTTCAGGTTTATGTGGCCTTTCTGTACCTGTAGGTAATAGTTTTCT
>CAUYLG010077701.1:0-14259 GCA_963573385.1 Cacajao melanocephalus
TTAAAAAAAAAAAAAAAAAAAAAAAAAAAAAAAGCCTTTGTTGTACCTTCATTTAAAAACAATTTTTAGGGAAGAAGATGGAGCAAGATGGCTAAATAGAAGCCTTCAGTCGTCCCCTCTATAGGAACAACAAATTGAACAACTATTCAAACAAAAAAGCACCTTCGTAAGAATCAAAAATCAGCTTAGGTACCAATTTGGCCACAGTGGGTTAGAACACTAATCCATCATGTTCTTACCCATCATGGCCAAAATTGGGCCTAAAAGGTCCCAATTCCTGGCCTCAGCTCTTGGATGGAATTTCTAGACCTGGCCTGGGCCAGCGGAGAGCCCACTGCCTTAGAAGGAGAGTACTAGGCCTGGCAACATTCCCTACAAGCTGACTGAAGTGTCCTTGGGCCTTAGAGGAACGTCAGCAGTAACCAGGCAGTACTTACTGCAAGCCTGGGGTAGTGGTGACCAAGGGGAGAAACTCTTCTATTTGTTGAAAAAGTAAGCAAGAGTGGAAAAGACTTTGTCTTGTGGCTTCGGTGCCAGATGAGCTGCAATAGAATAGAGCACCAGGTAGATTCCTAAGGTTTCTGAGTCCGGGCCCTGGATCCCAGCTGGCATCTCTGGATCCACCCAGGGCTGTGGGGAACTCACTGCCCGGAAAGAAAGGACAAATGCCTTGCTGGCTTTACCATTGGCTAATTGTAGAGCTCTAGGGTCTTGAGTACACATAGATGGTAGTTAGGTGGTGGTTACCATGGGTCTTCTGTGAGACTCAGTACTGTGCTGGCTTTGGATCTGATCCAGTGCAGCCCCAGGAATGGTGGCCACAAAGGGGCTTGTATCACCCCCACCCCAGCTCCAGGTAGCTCAGCACAGAGAGAGAGAGAAACTCTGTTCTCAAGAAAGTAAGGGAATAAAACAAGAGCCTCTGCCTGATAATCCAGAGAATTCTTTTGGATTTTATCGAAGACTACCAAAGTAGTACCTCTACAAGTCTGAAAGAGCCACAGTGTTGCAGGGCCAGGGGCACAGCCTAATGCAGATATGGCTGCAGTGACCACAAACTTAGATCACAACACCCAACTCTCTTTGAATGCCAGGAAAGCCTTCCCAAGAAGGACAGACATAAAGAAGCTCAGACTGTGAAGAATACAATAAATACCTAAGTCTTCAATGCCCAGGCACCAACAAACATCCTCAAGCATAAAGGTCATCTAGGAACATGAGCTCAACAAATGAACTAAATAAGGCATCAGAGAGAAATCCTGGAGAAACAGAGATATGAGGACTTTTCAGACAGAATTCAAAGTAGCTGTTTTAGGGGAGCTCAAAGAATTACAGGGTAACACAGAGAAGGAATTTAGAATCTTATCAGATAAATTTAACAAAGAGATTGAAATAATTAAAAATAAGTAAACAGAAATTGTGGAGTTGAAAAATGCCAGAGATATACTGAAGAAATCATCAGAGTCTCTTAACAGCAGAATTGATCCAGCAGAAGAAAGGATGAGTGAAGCTGAAGACAGGCTACATGATAATACACAGTCAGAGGATCCAAAAGAAAATAACAAAAAACAATGAAGCATGTCTACGTTATCTAGAAAACAGCCAGAAAAAGGCAAATCTAAGAGTTATTGGCCTTAATAGAGCAGAGAGAAAATTTGGGGATAGAAAATTTATTCAAAGAAATAATAACAGAGAAGTCTAAAGAAAGATATCAATATCAATATTCAAGGAGATCAATCATCTCCCTATTTCCCCTACCCCCAGCCTCCGTAACTACTATTCTCTACTCTCTTCTGTGAGTTTATTTTAAATTCCACTTGTAATTGAAGTTATAAAGCATGAAGCAAATTATGAAACTTCCAGATATTTAATAAACTCCAATGGTCAAAAATAAGGAAAGTATCCTAAAAGCAATAAGAGGAAAGAAGCAAATAACATACAATGGAGGTCCAGTATGTGTGGCAGCAGACTTCTCAGTGAAAACCTTACAGGCCAGGAGAGGATGGCATGACATATTTAAAGTGCTTAATGGAAAAAAAAAAAAAAACTTTTATTCTAGAATAGTATATCTTGTGAAAATATCCTTAAAACATGAAGGAGAAATAAAGAATTTCTCAGACAAACAAAAGATATCATCTCTTTAGTTAAAATGGCTTATATCCGAAAGGCAATAATAAATACTGGTGAGGATGTGGAGAAAAGGAAACCCTTTTATGCTGTTGGCGAGAATGTAAATTAGTACAACCTCTATGGAGAACAGTTTAGAAGTGCCTCTAAAAACTAAAAATACAGCTATCATATGATCCAGCTGGGTATATACTCAAATGAAAAGAAATCCATATATTGAAGAGATGTCTGTGCTTTCATGTTTATTCCAACATTATTCATAATAGCAAAGATTGCGAAGCAACTTAAATGTCCATCAACAGATGAACAGATAAGGAAAATGTAGTAGATATACACAATGGGGTACTATTCAGCCATAAATATAGAATTAGATCCTGTCATTTGTAACAACATGGATGGCACCAGAAGTCATTATGTTAAGTGAAATGAACCAGGCACAGAAAGACAAACTTCACATGTCCTCACTTATTTGTGGGAGCTTAAAATTAAAACACGTGAATTCATGGAGATGGTTGGAAGTCTGGTTGAAAGTATGGTTCTCAGAGGCTGGGAAGGGTGTTTCAGGGGTGAGAAGTAGGGGAAGTGGGAATAGTTAATGGCATTAATGAAAATGTAGTTAAATGCAATGAATAAGATCTAGTGTTTAATATTAATAGCACAACAAAATGACTACAGTCAACAATAATTTACTGTATATTTGAAAACAACTAAAAGAGTATAATTGGATTTTTTTTGTAACACAAAAAAAGTAAAAATGCTCTAGGTAATGGCTGCCTCATATACCCTGATGTGATTATTATGCATTATATGCCTGTATCAGAATATATCATTTACCCCATAAATTTATATACCAACGATGTACCCACAAAAATAAAAATTAAAAAAATATGATTTTTGTTTTATACTAAATTGATGTTTTATTGTATATATTTATGGAGTACAAAATGATTTTATGATTTATTTATATTATGTTTTATGAATGTAAGATAATTACATCAAAATAATTAAGATAATTAACATTTATACTACCTCAAATACTTATTATTTTTCGTGGTTAGAATATTCAAAGTGTACTCTCTTAATGATTGTGAAATGTACCATATATCAATATACTATTATTAATTATATTAACCATGCTGTGCAGTATATCTCAAAATAAAATTTATTCCTCTGTTTAACTGAAACTTTGTATTCATTGACCATCATCTCCCTATTCCCCTTAGCCCCAGCCTCTGTAACTACCATTCTATATTGTTTTCTATGAGTTTAATTATTTTAAATTCTACATATAATTGAGAATCTTTTGCCATTTTCTATGGAAAATTCAATTAAGCATAAACATAGAACTTTTAACATTACAATCAATGAATTATGGAAGGCTACTCCTACAGGAAAAACCTTTTTTTTTTAAGAATTTTTTTTCTTTTTTAATAAAAAATTTATTTTATTTTATTATACTTTAAGTTCTGGGATACATGTGCAGAATGTGCAGGTTTGTTGCATAGGTTTACATGTGCCATGGTGGTTTGCTGCACCCATCTATATTAGGTATTTCTTCTAATGCTGTCCCTCCCAACCTGCCCCCGCCAACCTCCGGACGGGCCCCAGTGTGTGATGTTCCCCTCCCTGTGTCCATGGTATTTGCCTTTCTGTGCCTGTCTTATTTCACTTAACGTAATGTTTTCCAATTCCAATCACGTTGTTGCAACGGACAGAATTCCCTTCTTTTTAAAGGCTGAGTAGTAGTATTCCATTGTCTATATAGCATATTTTTCTCATCCATCTGTCTGCTAATGGATATTTAACATGGTTTCATGACTTGGGTGTTGTGAATAGTGCTTCAATAAATGTAAGAGCGCAGATCTTTTTCATTGCATCTAACTGACAGCTGATCCTGAATCTTTTGGGTAAATACCCAGAAGTGAAATTACTGGGTCATATGGTAATTCTGTTTTTAGTTTTTTGAGGAATCTTCATATGGTTTTCCATAATGGTAATTTACTTTCCTACAAACAGTATACAAAGGTTCTCTTTTCTCCACATCCTAGCCTATACTTGTTATCTTTCATATTATTTATAATAGCTATTCTGACAGGTGTGAGGTGGTAGCTTCATTGTGGATTTAATTTTCATTTCCCTAACAATTGGTTATGTTGGACTTTTTTTGTATATTTGTTGTCTGTTTGTATCTGTTGTTCTGAGAAATGTCTATTCCAGTCTTTTGCCTATTTTTAAAAATTAGGTTGTTTTGTTCCTATTACATTAAGTTCCTTATATGTTTTAGATAGCAAACCCTTATAGAATGTATGGCCTGCAAATATTTTCTCCGAATTTGAAGGTTGTCTGTCTCCTCACATGGTTACTTGTTTCCTTGGCTGTGCAGAAGCTTCTAAATGTGGTGTAATTGCATGTGTCTATTTTTGCTTTTGTTTGATTTGGGGTCAAATCCAAAAAATCATTGCCCAGGCCAATATTGTGTAGTTGTCACTCTGTTTTCTTCTTGTAGTTTTAGAGTTTCTAATCTTAAATTTAAATACTTAATCTATTTTTAGTTGATTTTTATACATGGTATAAGATAAGGGTTCAATTTTATTCTTTTGCATGTAGATATCCAGTTGTCCCAAAGCCATTTATTAAAGAGACTGTTCTTTTCTTTGTATTCTTGGTATCTTTGACAAAAATCAATTAAGCATACATGTGTGGGTTTATTTCTGCACTCTTTATTCTGTATCATTCTCAATGTGTCAGTTTTGATGCCAGTATCATGCTGTTTCAATTGCTATAGCTTTGGAGTATAGTTTGAAATAAGCTAGTGTCATGCCTCCAACTTGGTCCTTTTTGCTCATGATTGCCTTGGCTATTAGGGGTTTTTTTGTTTAGTTTTATATGAATTTTAGTATTTTTTTATTGATTTGAAAAGTGACATTGGAAATTTGTCAAGTATTGCATTGAATTTATAGATTGCATTATATATTATTGTATAGACATTTTAAAAATATTAATTCTTCCAATGCATGAATATGGGATATCTTTCTATGTATTTGTGTCATCTTCAGTTTCTCTCAATGTTTTATAATTTTCTAGTATTTTTTTCTCTTGGTCTCAAAAGCAACATTGGAAATTTGAGAATAATTGCATTGAACTTGCAGATTGCATTGCAAAATGTTATATAGACATTTACAAAATATTAATTCTTCCAATCCATGAACAGGGGATATCCTTCTATTTATTTGTGTCATCTTCAATGTCTCTCATCAGTGTTTTATAATTTTCAATGTATAGGTCTTTTACCTCATTGGTTAAATTTATTCCTAAGTATTTTATTTTATTCTATGGTAGCTATTGTAAATAGGATCATTCTCTTGTTTTCTTTTTATAAGTCATTGTTAGTGTATAAAAGTGCAATTGATTATTTCATGTTGATTTGGTATCCCCCAACATTTCAAAATTTGTTGAATAGTTCTAACAGTTTTTTTGGTTAAGTATTCTGGGTTTTCATTAGAAAACAGTATTTTGGGAATGTCATTTAAAAACAGTGACAATTTTTGCTTATTTGCATGCTTTTTATTTATTTATCTTGCCTAATTGCCCTGGCAAAGACTCTAAGTGGTATGTTGAATAGAAATGGCAAGAGTGGGCATACTTGTCTTGTTCCAGATCTTGGAGAAAAGGCTTTCAATTTTTCACAATTCAGTATCAGTTAGCTGTGGCCTTCTCATATATAGCCTTTATCTGAGCTAAAGAATAACACCTAATTTACTGAGTTTTTTTAAAATCATAGAATGATGTTAAATTTTGTCAAACCTACATCTAATGGCATGATCACATAGTTTTTGGTCTTTCTGTTAATCTATCACTTTTATTTACTCTCATATGTTAAAACAGCCCTGCATCCCAATAACAAATCCCACTAGATCATTGTATATGATCCTTTTAATGTGTTGTTGGATTTGATTTCCTAGTACTTACATATGGATTTTTACATGTATGTTAATTACCAGTCTGTAGTTTTTTATTCTTGTAATCTTATTGTTCTTTGATATCAGGGTAATGTTTGCCTTGAAGAATGTATTTGGAAGTATTCCCTCTCCTTCAATTTTTTGAAGAGTTTGAGAAGGACCAATATTAGTTATTCTTTAAATGTTTGATAAAATTCAACAATAAAGCCATCACGTCCTGGGTTTCTTTGATGGGAGACATTACTACTAGTTGAATCTCCTGATGATTATTGATTTGTTCAAATTTTCTATTTATTTGTGACTCAATCTTGGTGGAGTATATATGTCTAGAAATTTATCCATTTCTTCTAGGTTATTCAATTTGTTGATATATAATTTTTTATAGTAGTCTCTTATGATCCTTTGTATTTCTGTGATATCTGTTGTAATGTTTCCTCTTTCATTTCTGATTCTATTAATTTGAATTTTCTCTCTCTCTTTTTTTTAAATTATTGTAGCTGATGAGGAGCTGATTGTTTTTATCTTTTAAAATAACCAACTCGGTTTTGTTGATTTTTTATTTTTTTTTTGAGATGGAGTCTCACTATTTCTACCCAGGCTAGAGTGCAGTGGTGTGATCTCCGCTGACTGCAACCTCCACCTCCTGGGTTCAAGCAATTCTCTTGCTTCAGCCTCCTGAGTAGCTGGGATTACAGGTGCCAGCTGCCGTGCCCGGCTAATTTTTGTATTTTCAATAGAGAGGGGCTTTCACCAAGCTGGCCAGGCTGGTCTCAAACTCCTGACCTTGTGATCCACCTGCCTTGGCCGCCTGAAGTGCTGGGATTACAGGCATGGACCACTGTGCCTGGTCTGTTGATCTTTTAATTGTTTTTGCTAGTATTGATTTTGTTTTATTTCTGTTATGATCTTTATTATTTCTTTCTTTCTCTTAAATTTGGGCTTAATTTATCCTACTTCTTCTGGTTGCTTTAGGAGTAACAATATGTTGTTGATTTAATTTTTTTTCATTTATTGTAGTTTTTTTTCCCTCATTTAAAAAAATTAAATTTACATGTAATAATTTTAATACATGTAATGTATAGTGATCCATTCAGGAAAATAACTATATTCATCGGCTCAAACATGTATCATTTCTTTGTATGGAGAATGTTCAATATCCTATTTGAAATCATATAATGTATTTTTATTAACCGTAGTTATGCTGAAGTGGTATAGAACACTATAATAGTTATGCTGAAGTGGTATAGAACACTATAACTTATTTCTCTTATCTAGCTGTAATTTTAAATCTTTTAACAAATCTCTTTCTATCTTCCCCTTCGCCCACCTTTCTCAGCCTCTAGTATCCTTTGTTCTACATTTTACTTCTATGAGAGTAAGTTTTGTTTTAGCTTCCACGTACGAATGAGAGCCTACAGTTTTTACCTTTATTTAAGGCTTATTTTACTTAATGTTATGCTCTTCATTTCCATCCATGTTTCCATAAATGGCAGGATTTCTTTCTTTTTTATGGCCAAATAGTATGCCATTGTTTATATAAATACCATATTTTGTTTATCCTCTCATCTGTTGTAACCTAGATTGATTTCATATCTCAACTATTGTAAATAGTGCTGCAATAATCATGGGGGTGAAGATTTCTCTTTGATATACTGATTTTTTTTTCCTTTGGATATATGCCTAGTAGAAGGATTGCTGCATTTTCATGTTTTTCTGTTGAGATGTTTGAATTTCTTGTATATTCTGGTTATTACTGTCCTGTCAGATGGATGATTTGTGAATATTTTCATTTTGCAGGTTATATTTTTACTCTGTTGATTGTTTCCCTTGCCATACAGAAACTTTTTGGTTTGATATAATTCTATTTATTTATTTTTTGTTTTGTTGCCTATTTTTTTGAGGTGTTAGTTATAAATTTTTTTCCCCAGACCAATGTCCTGAAGTAATTTCCCTGTTTTCTTCTACTAGTTGTATCCTTTCGGGTATATATTTCATTAGGTCTTAGATCAATTTTTAGTTTATTTTTGTATAGGGTGAAAAGTGGAGTTGTTTCATTCTTTTGCATATAGATACCCAATATTCTCAGCACCCTTTGTTGAAGAAACTTTTTCCTTAATGAGTGTTCTTGGAAACTTTGCCAAAAATCAGTTGGCTGTAGATACATGGATTAATAATTGGGATCTCTATTCTGTTCCATTGGCCGATGTATCTGTTTTTATGTCCATGTCATGCTGTTTTGCTTACTATAGCTTTGTAGTATATTTTAAAGTCGGTAATGTGATGCCTTTAGGTTTGTTCTTTTTTGCTCAAGATTTCTTTGGCTATCTTGGATCTTTGTTCCACAAAACTTTTAAGATTTTTTTTTCTATTTCTGTGAATAACGCTATTGATATTTTGACAGGAATAGTATTAACTCTGTAGATTGCTTTGGATAGTATGCTCATTTTTAAACAATATTATTTCTTCCAACTCATGAGCATGGGTTGTCTTTCCATTTGTTTGTATCTTCTTCAATTTATTTTATCAGTGTTTAAAAATTTTCCATGTAGAGATATTTCATATCTTTAGTTAAATTTATTTCTAGGTGTTTTACTTTTTGCAGGTATCGTAAATGGGATTGTCTTCTCAATTTCTTTTTCAGCCAGTTTGGTGTTCATATATAGAAAATCTGCTACTTGTTTTTCATGTTGATTATGTATCCTGTAACTATTCTGAATTATCAGTTCTAAGAGGTTATTCGTAGAGTATGTAGGTTTTTCTATACATGAAGACAGAGAAAATTTATATTCATTTTCCTCCTTTCTAATTTGGATGTCCTTTATTTTCTTCTCTTTCCTAATTGCTCTGGCTGGGATTTACAGTATTATGTTGAGTAAGAGTGGTGAGAGAGGGCATCCTTGTTTAGTTTTAGTTCTAAGAGGAAAAGCTTTCAGCTTTTCTTTGTTCAGTGTGATTTTAGCTATGGGTTTGTCATATGAGGCCTTTATTATGTTGATTTACTTTCCTTCTATACCTAATATATTGAGAGTTTTTATCATGAAGCAATGTTGAATTCTATTGAGTGATTTTTATTCATTGAGATGATCATATTGTTTATGTTCTTCATTCTTTTCATCTGATGTGTCGTATTTATTGATTTGCATACATTGAACCACTCTTGCATTCCTGGGATAAAGTCCACTTAATCACGATGTATTATCTTTTTGATGTATTTGTAAATTCAGTTTGCTAGTATTTTGTTGAGGATTTTTGCTTCTGTCTTCATCAGGAATATCAACCTTTACTTTTATGGTGTGTGTGTGTGTGTGTCTTGTTTTGGTTTCAGGGTTATGTTGGCTTCATAGAATGAGTTAGGAATAGTTATCTCTGCTTCAGTATTTTGGTGCAGTTTGAGAATTGGTTTTAATTTTCTTTAAAGGCTATACAGAATTCAATGCTGAAGTCGTCTCCTCTTGGACTTTCATGTTCGATAATTTTTATTACTGATTTAATCTCATCACTAGTTATTGGTCTGTTAAGGTTGTCTATTTTCAGTTCAATCTTGGTAGGATGTATGTTTTCAGAAATATAGATGTTTCCTATGTATTTTCAAATTTATGGGAATATAGTTATTCATAGCAGTCTCTCATCCCCCTTTGTATTTCTGTGGTGTCTGTTGTGACATCTCCTTTTGCCTTTCTCATTTTATTTGAATCTTCTCTTTTTTACCTTAGTTATTCTGGCTAAACATTTGTCATTTTTTTAAAAGTCTTTTCGAAAACATTCAACATTTTTTTTGTCAGTATTTTGTACTGTTTTCAGTCTCAATTTTGTTTATTTTTGCTTTGATTGTTATTATTTCTTTCCTTCTACTGATGTTGGGTTTGGTGTGGTCTTGCTATTCTATTTCCTCTAGACACAATGTTATTTTTTTTATTAGAAATATTTCTAGTATTTTGATGTATACACTAATTATTCTAAACTTGCCTGTTAACACTGCTTTTACTTTGTTTATGGGTTTTGGTATGACATGTTCTATCTTCATTTGTTTCTATAAATCTTTAAATTTTATTCTTAATGTCTTCCTTTACCCATTGGTCATTCAGGAGCATGTTGTTTAATTTCCATGTATTTGTATAGGTTTGTATGTTCTTCTTATGATTGATTTTTAGTTTCATTCCATTGTGATCTGAGAAGATACTTGACATGATTTCAATTTTATAAATTCATTGAGACTTGTTAGATTCTTTTGTCATTGTTGGCATTCCATCCTAGGGTCCCCAATCTCTTAATTTTTTTCTTGGGGGGTGCAAAGATTGATTCTACCTGTTTATGCTGTAAGGGTTTAAAAGTTTTGACAAGAAAATAGAATTAATATTCCTTTGTATGTATGTACTAAATTTTGTTTATCCATTCATTCATGGACACTTAGTTTGCTTCTACCTTTTGGCTATGTGAATATTTCTATGAATATTGTTTCTGTAACTATTTGTTAGAGTTCCTGCTTTCAATTCTTTTGGGTAGATGCCCAGAAGTCATATTGCTGGATTATATCATAATTCTATATTTAATTTCTGAGGAACCACCATACCATTTTCCATAGTGGCTGCATCATTTTAGTGGCTGCATCGACCAGCAATGGGCATATGTTTCAAATTCTTCACATCTTTGCCAGTGCTTGTTATTTTGGATTTTTTTTTTTTCTGATAATAGCCATTGTAAAGAATGTGAAGTGGTATCTAATTGTGGTTTTCACAATGATTTGTAATGTTGAGCATGTTTTCATGTGCTCATTAGTTATTTATGTGTTTTCTTTGGGGAAATTTTTAAGTCCTTTGCTCATTTAGTAATTGGGTTGTTGGTTTTTTGTTTTTGAATTGTAGTTCTTGGCATATACTGGATATTAATCTCTGTTCAGATACATATTTTATCCCATCCCACATGCTGTCCTCTTACTGATGCCCTTTTACTCTGTTGATAATGTCCTTTGATGCACAAAGTTTTAAAAATTTTGATGTAGTTCAATTTATCTATATTGTCTTTTGTTGCCTGTGCTTTTGGTGTCATATCCAAGAAACCATTTCCAAATTAAATCTTACAAAGCTTTCTCCCTATGTTTTCTTTTAATAATTTTATATCTTGTATTTGGACTTTGATCCATCCATTTTGAGTTAAATTTTCTATATGGTATAAGGTAGGGTTTAACGTCATTCTTTTCTCTGAATATTCAGTTTTTCCAACATGATTTATTGGAAAAAAACCCTTTTTTTTTTAATCAAATCGTCTTGGAACCCTTGTCAAAGTCATTTGACCATATATGAGAGGATTTATTTCTGGACTCTCTTTTCTATTTCATTGGTGGGCCCTTTAAATTGTAATGGATACTTTAGAGTCAGCTTCTCATTCTTCACAAAACAATTGAACTCGGATTTTGACTGAGCTTTAATTGACTCTGTAGATTAATGTGGGGAGGCTTGATATTATAATAATATCTAGTCCTCTGAGTCATAAATGTAGTGAATCTTTCCATTTATTCGTCTTTTATGAAAACTATATTATAGTAATGAGACATTTAGCAATGACTTAGTAGAATGCAGTATGAGTCAAAACTTTCTTCACTTCCCAGTCCTGTGAGAATTTTATAGTCTCTGTTTAGCCACTGCTTTCTGCTCAGTTCTCTACTTGCTTCATCAGCCTATTGCTTTGTTCTAATTATAAATGCGTAAATCATTTCTAGTAGAAAGGACACGAAATATTGGGTTACTTGTAACGAGCTTTGCCTCTTTCTGAAATTTGGAACTCTCCAATACTGTCTGCTTTATTTGTTGCCCTCAAGCAGGTGCTTTATATACTTTATCCCTTTTTTTCAGTTGTTTTTGGTGAGATGTTTGGTTTGTTGCAAGTTTGTCACAGCAAAAAGAGGAAGTTTAAAGTTCTCTTAATGGTAAATTTATCTTATTCATACTTAAAAAAAATAGTTTTCTTATTTATTTTGCCACTTTAAAACACCTTTTATTATACAGTCCGTGCTTTCTCTTCATGGTTTTTGTTTTAATTGTATCTTTCATCTGATAATTTAAAATTTAAATTATTATTATAATGATTACCCTTATAACTATAACATATGTAATACACTTAATTTTCTGTATCTTTAGAAATAAATTATAGCCTACAATAATCAATAATGTATTTAATTTCACTTCCTTCCCCCTCCATAAACAATACTAAATTTTTGTTGATTAACTTGCTCTTTTGGGGTTTAACTTTATGTATTTCAATATAAGTCATTTCTTCTATGACACATTATATTTAATTATGAAACACTGTGTTCTGGAAAATGACTTTTTAGAAAGAACAAGACTTCTGAGAAGAACAGGATTAGAAGGTAACTCAAAACCAAGGTAAACAAAAGGGCTAACAAAAGCAATAATTAGTTTCTGATGAAATAAGTAGAACATAGAGGTAAACAGCTCACTGTGACTACAGGCTACCATAGCACATAGTTAAAACGTACAACACAATGAAATGAAAATGCTGTTAGCACTTTATTTTCAGTAGGCTTTATGGTTACTGAGACAATCCAGTTGGAACGGAGCTCTGAGCCAGTGTGTCTGCTAGTATTGTTGGGATGGGAAACAATGCAACCTGAAACACGGTGACAGTCATACAAATAAAGAAGAAGGCACATTTCAGAGTGTAGATGCTCATTCTTATTTGTCTTCAAATATGCCTAAGGTCTCCTGTTACTGTAAGCTAGCTGAGGGTTTTTACCCTTCAGCTGAAATTTCTAATTGCAGTTTTGTATTTCTCTTCAACTGTGAAACATGAGCTATTAAACAAGTGATTTCCACATGTGTCAATGCTATTTGTTTATCAATCATCTATGAGATAACTTGCATTATAGAAGCATGCATTATAGTAGAAAATTGAACTTATACCACTGTTTTTTCAATTGTCAACTTTAAATATGGTTTTTTGATCCCTGGATATTAAAACAAACTAAAAGGGACATCAGCCTATTCAATTTGAATTGTTTCCTACTTCCCTTAACAACTTTCCCTAGACTTCATTTAACAATATTTGCATTATGTCATACAACTAGAATTTTCACTTTTTGTTTTTGTGTTACTCATTTTGCTGCATTTTTCTTATGTATTTCTTGGTTCGCTTGCTTCTGACTTCTAATAAATTCTTTATTAGAAATTTACAGAAACTACGTTTCTTCTATTCTTGCATGTGTAAAACAGTTCACCTTTATGCTTCAACAATAGTTTGTGTAAAAAAAATTTAATCATTCTTTCTTTTTTTATTTTATAGTCATCATTTAACTGTCTTTTACCTTTTAAATTTGCTTCCTGTTATAGAGAAGTATGAGACTGTGCTATTTTAATTCAACTTGTCACAGGTTAAATTTGTAACGGTCTATCATACTTTGTGCTCTGATAAGCGTGTGTGTGTGTGTAAGTGCTATTAGCATTACACATATATGTACATACATAAATACACATATGTTTTTACCCCATGGTCAAAAAATTATACCATTATTTTTGAAGACCAATATTTTAGTGGACTATATTTCACTTTCGCTACACCAGTCTTTCATGTTATTTAAATCTATAGATGCATGAACTTTTTCTGTATTGTTAAATATAATTAAAATTTTCTGTTCCTTTATTTTTCAGTTACTTCTTCACTGATATTGACTGTTATATCAGATCTTCTTTGCTTGTCTCACACACCATATTCTCATTATCATTCCAATGATTTTTAACTCTGACCATTAATCTTTATTCTGCTTTTCTCAATCCTATTTTTATGTTTACAACTATATTGTTAATAGTATCTATTGTATTTTATTTGAATTCTAATTTTACCTGATTTTCTTTGAGAGTTTTAAAAACTTGATCCACTTTTTATGAGTGTGCTATCTTAATTTTCACTTCTATTATTTAACATATATTTCCTGTATTTTATATCTTTAATGTGTGCTGTTGTTTCATATTTAAAATTTTCTGGTAAAATAGTTTGGTAAAAATTTCTGGTAAAAAAATCAGCTGCTTTGTGATAACAGTTTTTTATTTCTCTTGAGGTAATTTGTCATCCACTTACATTTTCTATTGTCTTCTTTTTCTTTTTTCTATAGATCCTGCGCTGGGTTTTTTTTTTTTTTTTTTTTTTTTTTTTTTTTTTTTTT